>CM049810.1:9108581-9131081 GCA_027422405.1 Ptychobarbus kaznakovi
CAGAGCCTTCTTCACCTCTTAGTCTACTAGGGGCGTAGCCTCCTTCAAGCTCTCTTTAGAGGGGTACCCCCGGAAGGATATTTGTGTTGCGCAGGATGATGGGCCTCTCGCACACTTTTGTCAGGTTTTATAACCTCGACATCAGAAACGGAAAAGGTTCTCAGATCTCTCTGTTTGACAACGGCCGGACCATTGATTTGGTGGTTCATTTTTGGACCAGATGGGCAGCGTTTTTAGTTGCGTGTTTGGTATATCGTTCCCAAAGCGTGAAGAGCTTCACGCAGCGTTGAATGAAACCTATGATAGAGAACGTCTCGGGTTTAATGGTACGTCTCGGTTACGTATGTAACCCTCGTTCCCTGAAGGAGGGAACGGAGACGTCACGTCGGATGACCGACGAAATTGGGATCTCGCCAGAGAGACCTATCCACTTCGAGTGTAACTAAACAAGCCAATGGACATTGGCATGCGATCATTGCATCCAGCTGCCGCTGATCACAGTGAGTATAAGAGGCAGCCGGTGCACCGCATTAATCATGTTTTCGCTGAGGAGCCGAGCCGGAGACCCGGCCGCCTAGCGGAGGTACAGCAACTGTGGCGACGGGACGTGACGTCTCCGTTCCCTCCTTCAGGGAACGAGGGTTACATACGTAACCGAGACGTTCCCTTTTGTCGGTCACTCCGAGTCACGTCGGATGACCGACGAATTGGGATCCCTACCAAAGCGCCACAGGAGCTGCCCCTTCCAGCGCCCTGTGTAGACCTCCTGATCCTTCCTATAAGGCAGACGATAGGACCGGGCTACACAGAGAAGGTCGACTACTGCTGTCCCTAGAGCAACAGTAGGACTTGAATAACACTGGGAAAGTGTGCCCTTCCACTTGGAAGAGGCACACTGCGGAGTCACCTCCTCCCAGAGGGGGTTAAGTGACATTACTCACGTGAAGTAACCCCGTAGGGCCCTAATGCACATGGAAGTCTCTGTGATGGCTCAGGCTGCATCATTAGAGACGGCAGAACATGGTCTACCTGGGGAACACGGTTCTAATAAGCATACCGTGGAAAACACATATGGGATCCCAACAGGGTCACTCATATGGGCACTAGCCTCACACCAGATTTCAAGAATTCATTGGCTGAAAGGCCTGGCGCCGTACGTTCCGCCACGTCTGGACACCGGAGTGCTGGAGGACTCGACAGGGTTTGCCCGGTTAGGGAACTCTCTGGAGAATAAGGCGTTTAGGGACGCCGCAAGCCGACTCTGAACAGGGCCTCTCAGTGCCACTACCCGTTTGAGGTGAGAACACAGGAGGAAACCGGTTCGACACGCAGGCTATAGAACCTAGCGAACGTGTTGGGAGTCGCCCAACCCGCAGCTCTACAGATGTCTGCTAGCGAGGCGCCACGAGCCAGCGCCCAGGACGATGCAACACCCCTAGTGGAGTGAGCACGCAGCCTGAGCGGGCAGGGCACACCTTGTGCTTCATAGGCCAAGGTGATAGCATCCACTATCCAGTGGGCCATCCTCTGCTTGGAAACAGCCTTCCCCTTCTGCTGTCCTCCGTAGCAGACAAAGAGCTGCTCTGAGGTCCTAAAGCTCTGAGTTCTATCCGTGTACTGTCGCAGTGCGCGTACCGGACAGAGCAAAGCTAGGGCTGGGTCTGCCTCCTCCGGGGGCAGCGCTTGCAGATTCACTACCTGGTCCCTGAAGGGAGTGGTAGGAACCTTGGGCACATAGCCGGGCCGGGGCCTCAGTGTTGCACTGGAGTCAGCCGGCCCAAACTGAAGGCACGAATCGTCGACCGAAAATGCCTGCAGGTCCCCCACCCTCTTGATCGAGGCCAATGCAGTCAGGAGTAGGGTTTTCATAGACAGAAACTTCAACTCGACTGACTGCAAAGGCTCAAAGGGGGCAGTTATTAGGGCTCTTAGCACCAAAGCCAAATCCCAAGAGGGTAGAGAGGGGGGCCTAGGAGGGTTCAACCTCCTGGCCCCCCTAAGAAACCTGACAACCAGATTGTGCTTCCCCACCGACTTCCCCTCTACGGGGTCGTGGTAAGCAGAAATAGCGGCCACATAAACCTTAAGGGTGGAAGGGGACAGCCTACGCTCCAACCCTTGCTGTAAGAAGGAAAGCACAGCTCTGATCGAGCATCTCCGGGGGTCCCTCCGTGGGAGGAACACCATTCGACGAACAGGTTCCACTTCAGAGTATAGGCCCGTCTCGTGGACGGTGCCCGTGCTGAAGTGATAGTGAGTGCTACCTCCTGGGGTAGGTCAGCTAGAACCTCCGCGTCCCATCCAGGGACCATACGTGGAGTTTCCACAGGTCCGGACGCGGGTGCCATAGGGTGCCCCGTCTCTGAGAAAGCAGATCCTTCCTCAGAGGAATTGGCCAGGGAGGGGCTGTCGCGAGGAGCATGAGTTCCGGGAACCAGGTCCTGTTGGGCCAATATGGAGCCACTAACAAGACCTGCTCCTCGTCCTCCCTGATCTTGCACAGTGTCTGTGCTAGTAGGCTCACTGGGGGGAACGCATATTTGCGCAGGCCCCGGGGCCAGCTGTGTGCCAGTGCATCCGTGCCGAGCGTTGCCTCGGTTAGGGAGTAGAACTCTTGGCAGTGGGTGGTTTCTGGAGATGCAAACAGGTCGACCTGAGCAGCTCCGAACCGTCCCCAAATCAGCTGAACCGCCTGGGGATGGAGTCTCCACTCGCCTGGAAGTGCTGCTCGAGACAGCTCGTCGGCTGCCCGATTGAACACTCCTGGGATGTGGATGGCACGAAGGGACCTCAGATGCTTCTGACTCCAGAGGAGGAGGTGGCGGGCGAGTTGCGACATGCGACGGGAGCGCAAACCGCCTTGCCGGTTGATATACGCAACGGTCGCAGTGTTGTCCGTACGGACCAGAACGTCCCTGCGCTGAAGGCGCCCTCTGAGACGGCTCAGGGCAAGGCGTACTGCTAGCAACTCGAGGCAATTGATATGCCAATGCAGTTGGGGACCCGTCCAAACCCCTGATACTGCGTGCCCGTTGTACGTGGCTCCCCAGCCTGAGGTCGAGGCATCTGTGAATACCACAGCATGTCTGGATACCTGCTCCAGGGGCACTCCTGCCCGAAGGAACGAGGGATCTGACCACGGCCTGAAGGTCTTGCGGCAGGCCGGTGTAATCTGAACCCGGTAAGTGCCGCGTTTCCACGCCCACCTCGGGATTCGGCCATAGAGCCAGTGCTGAAGCGGTCTCATATGGAGCAGACCGAGCGGGACTGTCACCGCAGCTGCAGCCATATGCCCCAGGAGCCTCTGAAAGAGTTTCAGTGGAACCGCCGTCCTGCCTGATAAGGTCTTGAAGCAGTTCAGCACTGACTGAGCACGTTCCTGGGTGAGGCGTGCTGTTTGGTTGACCGAATCGAACTCCATGCCGAGAAAAGAGATCCTCTGCGTTGGCACGAGTTTGCTCTTTTCCCAGTTGACCCGAAGGCCCAGCAGGCTGAGGTGCTTGAGCACCAGGTCCCTGTGTGCAGACAACTGCCTGCGAGACTGTGCGAGTATGAGCCAGTCGTCGAGGTAGTTGAGAATGCGCACACCTTGTTCTCTCAGGGGGACAAGGGCCGCCTCCACGACTTTGGTGAAGACGCGAGGCGACAGGGACAGCCCGAAGGGCAGGACCTTGTACTGATACGCCTGTCCCTCGAACGCGAAACGCAGGAATGGCCTGTGTCGCGGGAGGATCGAGACATGAAAGTACGCGTCCTTCAGGTCGATCGCTGCAAACCAATCTAGGGGACGGACGCATCCAAAAATGCGTTTCTGCGTCAACATCTTGAACGGCAGCTTGTGAAGTGCACGGTTCAAAACTCGCAGATCCAAGATCGGTCGTAACCCACCACCTTTCTTGGGCACAATGAAGTAGGGGCTGAACAACCCCGACCTCATATCGGCTGGAGGGACCGGCTCTATCGCGTCCTTCGCCAGTAGGACTGCGATTTCCGCACGCAAGACAGGAGCATCGGCGGGTTTGACTGAAGTGAACCGGATGCCCCTGAACTTGGGGGGACGCCGGGCGAACTGAATCGCATAGCCGAGTCTGATGGTCCGTAGGAGCCACCGAGACGGACTGGGGAGCGCTAGCCAGGCTCCGAGAGACCGTGCCAGCGGCACCAACGGAGTCACCGACGTACCCGTGGTGGGGCAGCGATGTGGAACACAGGGACCCGGCCCGGGGCCTGTGAAGGCCTGGCCTGTGATGGCAGGGGGCGGGGTCTGGGTGTGTAGTGTAACACTCACCTGATTCCTCCTCGTGTGGGAGGAAACGCAGGAGCCCGGCTTGCGTGTGACGACTTGTAGCGGGGGCTTGAGTGCTACTGCCCTTACCCGGTTCCACAAATGGGCAGGAGGGGTGCTCTTGGGCAACCCCCCACTGCCTGGCGAGAGAGGAGGAGGGAAGTGATCCCGTGATGCACGGTACACCACTCTCCTCCTCTTGAGACCCAGAGACTGAGGAAACTGCTCTTTTATTGAAGTTTTGGGTACCGCTGGCTGCTGGGCCAGCGGCGGAACAAAAACAAAACGAAACAAAGGATTCTCCACCCGGCCCTCCTCCGGGGGAGGGAGTGGTGCGGTCACCATCTCCCGACAAGCAGTTCCCTCCATCTCTGGGTCGCCCGTCTCAGGGCCTCTTGCACTTGCGCTTGCCGCCGGGTTTGGCGGGGGCCTGGACGGGCTGGGCGTCCTGCCTGTGACCGGCTCCACGACGCCGCACGGTGGAAGGCTGCTGCCGCAGCGTGGGAGCGGGGGCGGCCACAGGGGGGCGCCCACGGCGACGAGCAGGCTGTGGGGCTGCAGCCGGAGTGGAGCAGCAGCGGGTTTCCTCCGGCGCATGATGTGCTTGATCGCCTCAGTCTGCTTCTGTGCTGCCGAAAAGGCCGGTCTGTGACACGGGAGCATTCAGGAACTGTACCTTCTCCTGCTCCTTCATGTCAGTGAGACACAGCCAGAGATGGCGCTCCTGGACCACAAGCGTGGACATCGCACAACCTTCGTCGCTCGGAGCGCGAGGTCCGTCGCAGCACGCAGCTCATGTAGAACCGCCAGGTCGTGACCACCCTCGTGCAGGTCTCTCAGTGCTTTGGCCTGATGGACCTGCAGTAACGCCATGGCGTGTAGGGCAGAAGCCGCCTCCCCACAGGCTCTATAAGCACTGCCAGTGAGGCCTGACGAATACTTACAGGCCCGTGAGGGGAGACACGGTTCACCCCGCAGAGTGGAAGCGACTGTTGGACATAGTTGCATGGCCACAGACCGCTCCACAGAGGGGATGCCCGTGTACCCCAAAGCGGCTCCACCATCGAGGGTGGTGAGGGGGGAGGAGCCACAAGATTTATTTCGGGCAGTAAAAGGTGCCTTCCATGATCTTGTAAGCTCCTCATGCACTTCCGGAAAGAATGGCACCGGAGGGGGGCGCTGAAAACCAGCGCGACCCCCCCCCGAGAAACCACTCGTCCAACCTAGAAGGGTCGGGACGCGGTGGAGGATTCCACACGAGCCCGACGTTCTCGGCGGCCCGGGAAAGCATAGCCGTCATCTCTGGGTCTGGCTCGGACAACGCTACCACACCCGAAGGGGGCAACGCAGCCGAGTCGTCATCCCCGGAGAGAGAGGGCTCGCCCTCCGATGCAGCGATCGACATCAGGTCATCAGGGGAGGCACCGAAGGAAACGGGTGGGGTACCCCACTCAGCAGAGGCCCCAGTCCGAACCAACGGTACCCCCGCCGGCTGCGGAGTGCTTGAGGGGTGAGGAACTCCACTTGGGGAAGCCCTCACCGTAATCCTCAAATCACCTCTGACTCCACCGGATGCTGTGCCGCCCCGTGTGCCAGGGCGAACGCCAGATCGCGGCAGAGGCAGAGGGACCCCGCCATGTTTGACACAGCGGAGTCTATTGCGCAACTCCGAGATGGTCATGTCCCCACAAGAAGAACATGAACCATCCACGAAAGCCTCCTCAGCGTGCTGAATGCCCAGACACGTGAGGCAGCGATCGTGACCGTCCTGAGGCGCCAGAGATCGACCGCACCCAGAAACGCACGGGTGATAAGACATCTTTAAAAAGACGCGATCACCCGTGTTATGCAGAGAAATTTGCTCTTTAGTGCTGAAGCACGCAGGGGAGCTGGCCACCGCACACTCCTGTGTGACTGTCTTCACGGACCGTTGTTCTCCCGTGAGACCGCGACCACCGCTGCTGTGCCGTAACGCCCGCACTCGTCAAGCTTCTCACTCGTAGCGTCAGGAAGAGCAGTAGTGAAACACCACCGCTCGGCTCCGAAGCGAAAGGATGATTAATGCGGTGCACCGGCTGCCTCTTATACTCACGCTGTGATCAGCGGCAGCTGGATGCAATGATCGCATGCCAATGTCCATTGGCTCGTTTAGTTACACTCGAAGTGGATAGGTCTCTCTGGCGAGATCCCAATTCGTCGGTCATCCGACGTGACTCGGAGTGACCGACTGATAGGGAACTATTGTGTCTCTGAATAGGGAACGAGCTTGTGACTGTCCCATTTAGGACATTTTGTGTAACATTGTGACCTCATTTTGGGGTGGAGTAACCCTTTAACTTGTTGAACTTAAACTTCCTTCTTGTTACAAGTTAAAGGTAACTAATGACGACATTACATAATTTATTAATAGAAGTCAATATAGACGTAAAAAGTTTTTTATTTTTTTATGAGTGAATGACTGTTGTAATTTTGTTGGTTTACATAATCAAAATTGTGTAATTATTGCTGTCATGTCCCCACCAATGTCAACATCAAACCTATGCCCTTGCACTTTTGGTCAGTTTGATGGCCTAGTATATATATATCCACTAAAACACAGTTTAAAGGTTAAGTTCTGAGAAAACCAGGACCTTTTCTTTCTTCCCATTTGTGATATAGAGAGTATGTGTAGGTATTCCCTCTCATGAACAGTCAAGGTTAAGGTGACATATAGTTTCTGTTTCCCCACCCATGATTTACTGATAAGGTCAGGGATTTGTAAACACACTCTCTCCACACACCCATATGTTCTCCTTCCTTTAACTCTTTCACAAACTCTTGCACTCTCACTCACCTTCTGTCTTTGACTTTTGTCTCACACGCACACAAACTGTAGTCTAAATCACTCTTTTTCACAATGCAAAAACTTTTGCAAAAAAGTTTGTAATTCCATTGTTAGTGAATTGCAACTCGGCATAATAAGATGGAATAGGAGAAAGCATTTTAATATATATATATAAACGATAAAACTGCACTACATAGCAAAGATAATTGTCTGTCACACATTCCACATGAACAATTTGCAATAATGTAGTGTGAAAGCTTTACTCCTATTTTCTCATAATGGTAGATTGGGTGATTGAGGTTAACCAAGGGCCAAAATTAAAACTTGTTAAAGTTATGTGGAACTATGTATCGTTTGGAAAATTGAAGTCACTGACATTCTTCATGCTTTCAACTTTCTGGTCTAAAGTAATGATTTGTGAATTACTGACATGCATTGTTTGAAATGCTCCCTCTATATACATTAATGTTTTCTTTTCTTTTTTAATCTCACAGATTCTGCAAAGCTTATATAAACATATGAACAAAATTTACAAAAGATTATTTTATTTATTAAAAATTGTACACACTATTTTAAGGTGACACTATTACAGTGTAATTATACATAAGAACTGAGTAATTTGAACAAACTACATGTACTTACTATAAGGTTACAATTAGGATTAGGGTTTGGTTTAGGGTTAGTTGCATGTAATTACACATATTTTTCTGTTTTTACTATAAGCACATGTAATGCAACAAATACACTGTAAAATAGGCTAAAACGGTAAACAGTTGTGAATAAAAAGGTTATCAGTGCTTTATGTGTCCACCTCTAGCGTTCCTCATGCTTCAGGATTTGAGATCAGGCAGCTGGAATGTGTGTTATGGTGGCAGCTGGCAGTAAATACATGGACATGCATGTGGATCTCATGAGCTGAAACTCAACACAACACCCAATCACAGGACTTCACTTCTGTGTGTGCTTTCAAGAATACTTGCTGAATATGTCAGGTTGATTACCTACACCCCCTTCAACTGCAAAAACCCACCCCAGGTCAAAGCCGGTGGTATTGGGTGGCCTTTGTTTGAGTGTGATCCATGCTTTGCTATGCTGCATATTCCAAGTGTGCCTGTACTGTTATACACACACACACACACACACACACACACACCACACACACACACACACACACACACACACACACACACACACACACACACACACACACACACACACTCAAACACACACACACACACACACACAACACACACACAACACACACACACACCACACACACACACACACACACACACACACACACCACAAACACACACCACACACACACACACAACACACACACACCACACACACACACACACACACACACACACACACAACCTGGTTGCCCCTGTCAGCACTCAGCAGTTCTGAGGTTTCCATTCCCGGAGATCCATGAGGTGGAGACAGAAAGAAGAGAGAGAGAGAGGAAATGTAAAAGAAGAAGAAAATGGAGAAATGAGTTTGTGTAGGGAAGTAAAAATGCACACGCAGAGCGAGTACTATGAAATGTCTAGGTAAAAAGTACACTGTTGTAAATAAAACAAAGACTATTGGAATACATTATAAGAAACCACTGTATCAGTCTTTCTACTTAAACGGGTTACATTTACTTTATTGTCTTGCTGTTTCTTTGTTATTAATTGCAAAATTTACTATCAATTGAAAATTGTTTCCACACCAAATGTTTTCTTTCAGTGTAGGTGGATTGCAATATGATGCACATGCTGTGAAATCTACACCTGTGGGTATCAGAGTAGAACTTAAAGCTGTGAACTTTTGGACTGCAAAATATTTTCTTCTAACCCATTATACTATGCAGAAACAATTATAAGCCGAGGTTGGTTCGCCCTGAAAGTCTAAACACCGTCACAGTTTTGTGCTATCAAAACACTGCCTGACACAACAGCATTGACTCAATCAAAAAACTACACTCTTCAGCTTTAAATAAACACACCTGCATGAAAACTGTAAACGATATCATAATTAGGTTGCTGAAAATAGCATTATAAGGAGAGGGAAAAAAGAGATTCCCTCTTCCAAAGTCATTGAGTGTTCATTTCATATGAGGTTTGCTGAGCATGCAGGATACAGAGGCAGTGAACCTGACACACACACACACACACACACACACACACACACACACACACACACACACACACACACACACACACACACACACACACACACACACACACACACACACACACACACGCAACCTGTTCACACTCAGACCACACATGAAGCCTCACCCCACACCTACCGTCCATCTCTGCTCACAGAACACTATGGCTCTAAAAAGTATTAGGACTTTTTATCCATGCTTTAAATGTATTGAATTTCAATGCATAACAAACTATCCAAGTGTCCCATTCACACTTTTCAAGCAAAACCTTCAATAAGGAAGAACTGATGTACAGTGTTAAAAATTAATACAAAATATTTTCACAGTCTCTGGTCTTCTTAAAAGAAGTCTCTTATGTCACACAATCATAATTTGTCAAATACAGTAAAGAGCAGTAATTGTCACAGGTTAAAGGGAGAAGAACTCACACTACTTCAAAATAATAGTCTTAAGCATGAACATCAAGGTAAGCAGGGCAAGTAGACAGACAGAATTAAAGAAGACCCACCACAGCTGCATAAATAATTTTAACAAATCACACACATAACCGAATAACTACTAATGACAAAAATACTATAAGTACAAGAGAACACAAGAAAAGTCACAGTAATACTGTAAAATATTATTACAAGGAATTTAAAGTAATTATGTAATATATTTTAAAATGTAAACTATTCCTATAATGGCAAAGCTAAACTTTCAGTCGTCATTATATGTCACAAGACCTTTATAAATCATTCAAATATGCTGATGAAGTGCTCAAGAAACATTTTTTTTATTATTAATTATTATTATTAATGTTGAAATTGGTTGTGCTGCTGAATATTTTTTTGTGGAAACTGTGATACGTTTTCGTTCATGATTCTCAGATGAATATAAAAAACAGAATTGGAACTGTAGTGAACCACCACTAAAATAACCATAACCTCAATTAGTTAGTTCTGAGAATAGCTCTAGCGGCTCTTTTGACATATATTGATACATTTGTATCATGCAAGAACATTCAACACATGAGTATGTGTTTTGCAAAGAGAGCAGGTTTTAGAAACGCACTGCAAACTGTTGACCTCTTTAAAGCTGCAGAGGTGGAGATATCCCTGCAGTGTCTTGCCTCAAGTCTGCACCATAAAATCAAACAATTATTACTCAAGTGTTTAATATAAATGATTTATCTGCTCATCATTTTTAAATTAATGTGCCCTTGTAATCTTCAATCAAATCATTAACTTCCCCTCCTCTTTGCAACCCCATCTCTTCTCTGATGATGTTTACGCCGGTGCAAAGGTGGAACAATCAGACTTCCCTTCGAGCAACCTGCCACTCACATGAGAACGCAGCAGTTAGCAAACAACAACAGTTTAACAATCCAAAATCAAGCCCTGCCCTACATTTTTTCACTGCTTTCGAGAAGCTGTTTTATTTGAATATACGTCACAGTAGGGAAAAAAAGATGATCACAATTTCTGTTTCATGCTGACTTTAATAACAGCTGAGGTTCCAGTCTCTAAGCAGTCAGAGATGCTCATGTCAGTTGAAGTTGGACACACACACTCACACCACGCACGCACGACACACACACACACACACACACACACACACACACACACACACACACACACACACACACACACACACACACACACACACACACACACACACACACACACACACACACACACACACACACACACACACACACACACACACACACACACACACACAGCATCCAGTAGATTCAGCCAGCTGGCAATGTACTCTTTTCCACTCTAAAACATGCCATATGTCTGGACTGTTGTCCATCCACACCATGCAGTAGCACATTATAGCAGAACAACTCATGACCATGCAAAGCAAATCCCGAATGAGTTACGATCCAGCAAGAGGTTCCCACCCACCGATCATGACATTTCTTGGCCACCTTTGGCTTTTCTGTTCACTAGGGACCTATTTTTGCTTTCAGAATCTGTGACTCTCTAACCTGCCATGACATTTGTAACTTTTTCTTGTTCTTTAAAGTTCTCCCTTTGAAAAAGAGGAACACCTCCTGAATGTGCTGCCAATGAAAAGGTGCATGTTTTAGAAGAATGAGAGGCAGCTTACTGTGACAAGAGCATGCAATGTATTGTTTTTAACATGTTGCATGAATACAATACGGGGAAGTGTGAGATATGCTCCCATTTCTAAGCAATTAAATAAGCATTATTGATGTACTGAGTCCTAAATTTGATTTGTGTGTTACAGTTTAATCTTCCTAGAAATTTAGCTTTGGTTGAACTTTTTTTGAATTTTTGTTTTATGCATATTTTTATTTTAAGTTTGGTAGGGTAACCTGGACATGTCCTGGCCAGGATCTCTAAATTGCATAAAACGTCTAGGTTTTGACCTTGTTTTCCTATCGACATGCTCTCTACAATCCTCATACATTATATGTGTATTTGCATTGCTTTGATTGTTCTGAAGTTCCCGCCTTATTGCAAGCTACAATTGGGATATTACAAACAATAACAGCATGCTATTGGTCTAACTACATTTTAGGCATTACTATCAGGAAGTATGAAAACAACAGGACGACAAAGCCAAACTTAGACATTTAAAAAGACAAAAGAGGATGTATGGTCACCTTGAAGTTAGGGGTTAGACGATAATTGGCAGACCCTCTACAACCGAGGAACCCCTAGATGTCAAAGACTCCTGCTCAGGATAATCAAGAAGAATCAAAACCTTTTTCTCCTCTTTTGAAGGAACACATGAGCACTAAAGAGCATCTAATAAAGCCTGAGGTGCATCTGGGACACGACCGAGAGTGTGAAGGTGTTGAAAAGGTCTCTTGTGCCAAATCCTTCCAGCCTTACAATGAACAAGAGCTATTAGAGAGACAGATAAGACATGAAGGGATCATTTGCTGGTCCTGCCAGCCAAAATATACTGGCTAACTGTCCACGTATTCAAAGCATACAACAATACTCGCTTGATTTATGAATTCCCGGTATTTATGAGTTCTTGTTCCAACTTTTAACATGTTTTGTTTGATAATAGGTTAACATAATTCATATCATCTCTCTTTATAGTTAAAGGCGGAGACAATGACGATGGTTCTCTGACAAGCCTCCGGGTTTAAGGCAAAAATGAGCATCACAATAGCAATGGCTTTCCAGGGACAGAATGAGATTTTCCAACCACAAAATAAACACCCAGTGCAGAAAAACGCATAAAAAGACGATATAAATAAATAAGAAAGAACCGTTCAAACAAATCTGTTAGTGAGCCTCAAATGCCCCGTCCTGAGGGCAGGGAGAAGTGAATAAGCGCTACAATGCAAATATTGTTCAACAGTCAGAGTGTGTGGTCATAAATAAAACTGAAAATGTGTGTCAAGAATGAGAGCCCTTTAAAACTGCATGAGACATTTTGATTTGTGATGCTTAATAGTTTCCTCCTATACTTCATATATATTACCATTATTTATGTTGTCTGATTTTACAAGTATGGAAGATAATTTGCTTGAATGCTGTATTGTGTTTTCTACTTGCATTATATGAGACTCTTTAAAGTCAACATGAATTGCAATTGTCATTCGACATTTCTGAGTGAAAGAGTATTGAACAAGATTTAAAAAAAAAAGAATAATTAGACATTCATCTATTGATTGGATTACAAAAAGTCTATGTTACAAGCCAGAATGGAGGCGAACAGTTCTTTGCTACAAAAGCTCTTTGGCTATTATAGCTTTATCTAATAGCCTGTACAGCTGTATCAGAGGAAGAGCAATTTGTTTACAGTATGATGACAGATTACAAAGATAATCAGCCTTTTCTTTGGAATAGCATGCAGAAATTCCCAATACGTCCATTGAATGTGCATTAAAAGAGTAAATAAGGCCTAATTCATGTTGGTTTAGTCATCAAAGCTTTATTATTCATCACATGTTTTCTATAAAAGGACTTTTATACTTTAACACCAGCATTCGTGCTGTACAGTACAGCTCCTGGCTCAGTTTACAATACGGATTTGTGCAACAGCAACAGACACGATCTCCAGATCTGAGTTTGTTTCCCTCAGTTCTTCACCGCTTTTCCTCTGTATATCCCTCTCAGTCAGCATAGCCAAACAATGTGGCAGTTATTATAGGCGTCTCTGAGTCAGGTTTGCAGTAATCAGAGCGATAAGACCCCAGCGTTCAGCTGACTGAGAGAAATTGGGTTCAATAGGGTCTGGCGTCAGACATGCACTTGCATTTTCAGACCTGCACGTCCGCAAGTGACGTCACTTGCAGTCTTTTTTTATTTTTATTTATTAATAATTTTTTTCAATTGAATCTCTCAATATTTTACACAAGTAGCCAGGTGGTGAAGACACACGAAAAAATAAACTAGCGTTGCGTTCATATTCTGCTGTTCTTTGGCCATGGATCTGCAGGTCTTGTCTTCTTCTCTTTCAGATGACTTGCAGGACCCTGCATGCTATGATATTAAATTAGTTTTAATCGTTTAACCACCACAGCGTCTCGTCACCATTGGCAACACGCACGATTTGTGTGGATTGCAAGTGACGTCACAGGCAGCGAAGCATGCAAGTAGCAATTGCACGTGACATTGTAATTTAGTTTATTTTTTATTGTCTTCACCACCCGGCTACTTGTGTAAAATGTTGAGAGATTTGATACTTAATAAATAAAATCAAATAAAAAAATAAAAAGACTGCAAGTGGCGTCACTTGCGGAAGTGCAGGTGTCTGAGAGTGCAGCGTGCAAGTCTGAAAATGCAAGTGCATGACCCTTCTCATTGAGTTTGAGACCCTTAACGAGATCCTGAATTCATTAGTGCCATCGTGTTTGGTTTTATCTTTCACTCAGTCCTCAGCTGTCTTGTAGGAGAATGTTTCCTGTAGTGATGGAGGCATTGTTGTTGTTTTTAGCCTCTCTAAAGCAGCGGGAGCAGCTTATGTAAGCCGCAGCTGGGATTTAAACACCAGCACCTGAGAATACCTCACGAGAGCGGTAATGCAGTCCTGTAACTCGAGCAAAAGAAAGAAATTGCTGCTGGATGAAACCTAAAGTGATTATTTTGACAGTTTGTAAACTCTCAAAGTGGTGAGGGTTCATATTTTGGTCTGACATGGAAATACACTGCACTTGATACTCAATGGAAAGTCAGAGTTGCTCAAACTAGACCAGGCTGGGGCAGGTTTGAGTGTCAGTACTCTGCGGGATCTTCACAGAGGTGCCCCTTAGCTCTTTTTTGACATGTCAGGAAAAGTTCATCCTAAAGTTTGGACAGGTCACATTAAACAGGCTATCGTCAGTGCACCACATCAAAGCACCGTCATCCACCTCTCTGAAAACCTTTTCCACCCTCTCCCCAGCTTTCAGCGCTGCCCCAAAGGTTCATTCCCCCATCCAGCACTTCAAAGTGCAACTTTTCACCAACTCCATGATGAAAAAAAGTCAAACGCAGATAACGCTGATGGATGAATTAAGCCTGTTTTGAGTTCCTGCAGGTTAGTTTTTTTAATCACATGATCTGAAGTTTGATATTACAGAGTTTTGATGATAGAAGAGAAGAGAGACGAGAAGAGCTGATGTAATTTGGTCATGGTGGCGTCTGCAGCCACATTATTAGCGTTATGAATAGAGCGCTATTTGTGTTTGTGAAACTGAGACCTCAGCAGTAATGACTGCCTGAATGTGTGTGTCTGTGTGAGAGCAACTAATAATACTAATGTTTACTGTTGTAGTCTCACAAAGAAACTATTTTTACATACAAGGAAGGAACTGGATGGATGGATGGATGGATGGAAATAAACAAATAAGCAACTGACAAAAAAAGATAAATGATTAAATATGCAATAAATAAATAAACTGTCAAAAAGGTAAAATAAATAAATGAGTGAAAATAAATAAATAGGCAAGCAACTGATAAAAAGTTAAGTAAATAAATATGACCATAAATAAATAAATAAATAAAAAATAAGCATCCAACAAGAAATAAACAATTATTTTATAAACAAATAAATAAATACTTTTATAACTGTTAGCTATGATCGGTTTGTTTTTTTCTTATGGGTAAATGAGGGTCATTTCTAAATTAATTTACCAACTTTGATATTATTGCCCGCTGATAAGAATAACAGTAATTATTGTAAATATTTAAATATATTCACAATCATAGATTTTAACAGTAAACAATATATGATATATATATATATATATATATATTGTGGAAGGGCATATGGATTTCTTCTTTGTTACTGTAAGTGCAAACAATTTGTTTTGTAATTTTGTAATTTTAGACAGGTTCACACTTAATATTTTACTCACACACAGCACAAATGAGATTATATAGCTGGCTTTATGTTTTAGCAAAACATATTCATATTTGGGGGGCCTTCACATCAGAACGTTTGAAAAAACCCATAATAACTGAAGGCTTATATTAAAGAGAATGTTCAGTCTTGAAACAGTTGAGTTCAGTATATATGGATTCAAAACCAATGTAAACTTTTCTGTAATGATATCTGATGGTAGTTTGTTCAGATTATATATCAGAACTTGATCTTTTAATGTTTGCGGGAAACATGCATCGGATTATGAGATCAGCTCGCAGAGCCTGATAAACAGTAAACTGGATTGTCAAAGGTTTTCTTGTGCTTTCAAAAACAGGATTAGTCTGGCTACCGGATTTAGAAATCTCAAAAGAGTGATGGCTTGTGTGTTCATGCTCAAAGTTTCAGGCAGTATAATGTTTTAACACCAAATTACAGACTTTCCAATGTCTGTGATAGAAGAGAAAAATATTCACATAAAATGAACAATTTGCTGACAACTTGAATGAGTCACAGAGTGATTAATCGATCTACAGTGTGAGTGTATGACACATATGAGAAAGATCGTCTGGTAGAGGTGAGGCATGGTGACAGCAAAGACGCACATTACAGTCATTAGTCATGAATAAACCTGTTCTGTACAGGCACCTTCCCCACCCAAACGATTGTATGTCTCCCTCTATAAAACCATTAACGTAGACCGTACTGCCAACACACACACATTCACACCCAAATATGTGAACGCACACCCTCATACACAAACACACACACACACTGCATACCTGTGCTGACTTGTCATACACCTACATGTCCATTACGGCAGAGATTAAGTGGAAGCAACAATAGCTGCCAGGATCATTTCAGACAGTTTTCCAAAACACATTCTTCAAAATGTCAACAACAATGCTCTCTCATAACCTCTGGGGGAAGAAAATTAAAGAAAGAAATGAAAGTCGAAGGAAACAGGCACGAAATTCAGCAAATAAGACCAGCTGCTAAAAGAACGGAAAGTACTTTTGATAAATATTGTGTGTTTATGATGGACACTCACATGAGACTACGCTGCAAAAAATTATTTTTGGTTGTAAATAAAACAAAGACTATTGGAGAATGTTTTGTGAGAAAATATTATCTCAGTCTTTCAACTTCAGCATTTCATGTTTAATTCAGTGTGATATGATCCAGTGTCGATTCTTTGTATTTAATGGTGAAATTTACTTGCAATTTCTGAGTGAAAACTGGTTCTTTTTTATTACAGTCAAATTGGTGCCCCTTTATATGAAATTTTACACTTAGAATTCTTCCAAAAAAATATTGTTTCTTGCAAATCATGTCTTGTTAATCCAAAGGTCTTTAAACTCTGACATTTCCCAGATTGTTGCTAAATAAACTTGATTTGGTTTTATAAGTAACAGGCATATGTATTTAGCTAGATAATTTATTTAAATATCATTTAGTTTAAATTTGTCATTTATTTAATGTAAATGAGAGAAAATTAGTTTTTATATGTTTAAAAAACCTATTGTAAAATAACCCTGAAAATCATATCTAGAGGACAAATATTGCTCCTTAATAATAATAAATAGCATTTCTGACATAATAAGCAAAAATGTTTTATATTTCTTTCTCATTAAGTAGATAGGAACTGCCTTGGCATGACTGAAAATGCTTTAGCTGCTTTGCTAAAACAGCAGACAGATGACTTTGCCATATGAGGGACTTGGATGTAAATTGTGGAATATCATCTTGGACAGTAAGGTCAAAAAGGTTGAGAATCACTGAAGTACAGTAGGCCACTTTCATTGACATAATGCTGACCACAAAAGTTAAAATAAATTCCAAAATTGAACTGAAAAACTGAAAAAAAATGCAGTGCAGACCAGATCACAGAATAGTACAATCCCTAAGAATACAGCCAGTGCTAGATTTAAATGATCGCTGCAGGTAGCAATTTCAGCGGAGCTATTTTTGCTATATCGTAAGTTACAGTAATCCAAGCATCTAGAGATTTGCGGTATCGTATCCTGTACATATCGAAGTATGACATATGTCTCTGCCTAATGTCTGCCCCAAATAGTACTTGGCCTCATGTCGACACCCCGACCTTAAACTAATGCTCCGCCGTTCCACACACATGAGCCACAGTTCAATCTTCCCTGACAAGAGATTTTCTTAGGCGAGCGGCCCAGTCCCTACCCATCCACCAAACACATAGTGCACACTAACATACAGCCTGTGCAATGTTTTTCTTTGAGGGATTGAAAAGATTAGTTTAATTTCAGATTGCTTTATTTGGACTTAGTCCGCTAAATGTCCATTTTTCCAAACTTTGACTTATTGACTGCAGAGTGAGGATTTATGAGCGCTCACAACTCTTTCTGTACATATAGAATGAATAGACGGTGGCCAGGGGAAATGTTGGCTTACTTTGAATTATGATCTGCCTCAGACAGAATGTGATTTGAACATAATACACTGAAAAAAACTGCTTGTCATGGTGAATGAGATCGGCTATTGTGTTAAAGCACCACTGGGCATTTAAAACCGACTATTCAGGTTTTGTATTTGAGCAGGAGCGTGAAGAAAAGTGCAGATACTTGCAATCAGCCATGACATGTATTGTAATATTATGCAATTGTATTCTACAGTAGTCAAATCAATAAATCACAAGGGTTGTGACATGCACATACTCAAAGATAACTGTAACTTTGTGATTCCCCTATAAATAAAACTTGAGATATGCACACCTCAGCCCGAGGTTACTGAGAAGATGTGGTGCATCCAATCAGATAACACCATCTGAAAGGTATTCACTGTAAAAATAACAAAAACACACTCAGAGACTTTGCTTTTCCTAGTCAACGTGTATCTGTCTCTCATTCTGTTGTGATATTTATCAGTTATCAAGTGGTGATTTAATGTAGTGTAAATCCGAGAAACCGCACTCCTCCAGAAAGACCTGAGGAAGACCTTGAATAAATCTGTCAGCAAACAACAACACATGGATCTACTTCCAAACAATTTCATATTTTAAACAACCGCAACTGAGAATGTAAAGTATTTCCCTTGTATTTTCATTCTGAGCCTCTTTCCAATTTTGTAATTAACGTTCTCCAACACGCTTCACCATTTGAGCTTGTGTGGTGGTCGTTTCATCTGATCCACCTCGTGAAATTAACCCAACAGTCAACACACACATACACACCCAGGCTGGAAATACACAGAGCGAGAAACGCATTAATGTTGGTTGCTTAAAACATTGCATGCACAGGAAAGAAACATAAACTATCGACCCGCTTTTTGATTTCATGCACGTCCATGAAAGGTTCAATAAAACACCTCCATCATGGTAAAGGAGGCCACAAAACTCTGGAGCGCACCAGAGCCGGACCACCTCAGGAGATAAATGCTACCACTTAGGGTTTGGAGCGCTTTGGATTAAACCAGCGGATCTCATGCCACCGTCCACAAAAATGCCTGCTCTGGATCCAGATGACAGAGTAGAGCATGCCTAAAGGAGAAAAGCAGACGTCTCAGGCTTCAAGAGAAAACATCTCCAGCGCAGACAAAGTTAATCCTACATTTAGAGAACAACAGAGGAGGCCTCACAAATACCCACCCAGCTGCGTGGCTTTCATAAATCCTGAAATCCTGCGCAAATGTGTTGTCTTAGGCAAAGAAACTCTGCGATCACACATCAGAATGGGAAAACAACACACTGAGGTGACTGAAGGTAAAGACATGAGATCTCCAGCAAATCACAGTTGTGGGGCGGTTTTTATGTATATGGTAAAACCTAATTGTTTAAAGGGATAGTTCACCCAAAAATGGTTACAAACTTTCTTCAAAATATCTTCCTTTGTGTTCGGCAGAACAAAGAAATTCATACAGGTTTGGAACTACTTGAGGGTGAGTAAATGATGACACAATTTTCATTTTTGGGTGAACTAGCCCTTTAAGGATTGCTAGGTTGAAGAAGCTTGAAATCTACCTTTCATGTTGGAAATAAGATTTATTTCCATCCTAGACATCAATTAGATTAAATGGAAAGCAAATGGAGATTCCTCTGGATCTCTGAGAAGGCTCCTGCTTCTTCTGAGAAAAAGACCCCAATAGCCATTGTGAAAAAGAAGTGCACTTAATTGTTCTGTCTGTCGACTTGTAGTTACTTTAGATCTTAAAGAGAGTAGAGTTTTATGATTGAGTTTAGCGCTTTTTAACACGTTGAAGTACACTTTTAAAAACTGCCCGTCAAATTAATGTCAAGATATACTTTAGAGCATTTTCAAATACTAAATAAATCATGCTTTAAAGAAATACACTTATTAAAATAAGTCACTGATTTTAAATGTTATTTGATATTACATTTAAAATCATATATTTTAAATGTACTAAATTGCAACTTCATCATTATAAATGTGTTATTACAAATATATTAAGACAGAAAAATTTAGTTTACCATAAATTCTTGTTAGAACATTTGCCAGTGCACTTTAACCACATTTCAAAGACAATAAAAGTAACATACACATATACATAATAACATATATAATATAATTTTATATTTAATATAAAATTAAACTAATGCATTTTTGTTTAAATGCTAATAACATGCAGTTAAGTATATATATATATATTGTTCTATGGAAGTATTATTTCTACAGTTAGTACAACAAAAAATGTACAAAATGCAGAGATCTCAATATATGCTTAAACATTTCTCATCAAATTCTGCCAACAACAAATGATATGAGCTATGCTATCTATATTCATTTAATAACCCTATACACTAAATTGTACACGAACAATTATCTAATTTGGGTCTATTTTTATTTGCCTTAAGGAAAAACATCTGGCGCAAACCATTTAAAACATAACAGAGGGCTCAATTAAGTTTCCTGAGTTACGAAAGAGCAACCTTTGAGCAATAAAACATTCATCTTGGATAGGATAAATCAATCTCTGTGTAACTAATGTCTCTGCTAGATAGATAATTAACAGCTTAACCATCCTAAATAATGTCTGACAGACAGTAAGCAAAGCAGACGCTGCATCTCAGAAGACCTCAGATGAATCCACATAGTTCCTTGGCAAAACACAGACTCAATCAAACACAATACAGCTCTGACATGCATAATGAAAAGGATCTGCATGTGGTTTAGAAATAGTTTGAGACAGGGTACAATGCAGGGGGCTTTGTTTTTGAGAAAGACTGTTGCCGAACTCCATATGCGGGGTAGAGATAATTATAATGTTCTCTTGATAATTAATGGTTAACAGACTGCTGACACTGCATAGAGTAAATCTGTCACCCAAACACTCTTAATACACACACAACAGTGTGTGTAAGTTCCGATTGATGTCACGACAGCGGAAAGCGACTTTGGATGAGAGATACACATGCGTCATAAATATTGAAGATAAGTTTAATGACGCATGTGTCTGTTTGAGAACAGATGATACTTTCACATTAGTCTGGTTTCTCTTTTACCACCTCATTCTCTCTCTCTCTCACACACACACACACACACACACACACACACACACACACACACACACACACACACACACACACACACACACACACACACACACACACACACACACACACACACACACACACACACACTCTTTTATTGATCTGTTTGAGAGTGTTTACATAGGCATCTGTCAGATTAAGTATCAAACATTACATTTTTGGCCAAGATTACATTCAAAGATAGAATGGAAATGGAAAGCATTGAGGTAATTATTAGACCAATTCAAGGAAAATTCTAAATGATTCAGGGAAATATTAATCTGGTTTGGTAATTCATTCACTTGTAGTTTTTGTAACTGTTTTTCCAGTGAAAACAAGTCTTGTTGGGCGAGAGAGTGAAAGCGAGATGGATTAGAGAGATGACTTTGAAAACCCAAGTCTCAGTCCTTTATCAGCCAAAAAGAACCATACAGTATATACTGCGGTGCGCTGCCAAAACTAGCATGCTAAATTCATTAACGCAAGTCTTAGAGAGGAGACCCTCGCGGCTAGTTGCATTCAAACAGTCAACTTTAATTCAGCTGAACATAAAACTTGGAAAGCGGTACAAAATCTCCTCCCCTCATTTTCTGATGGCATGTCAACTCTCTTTTCTTCTCTTTCCACCCTCCCTCTCTCTTTCTTTCTTGTTTTTTTTTTTGAGGGATAATAAATAGCTATGAAAATGAATCTTGAAAATGGAGTGACTGGCAGAGAACAGAGGGTAAAAGAATAGGAAAATAAATTAAAAGTACTCTCCAACTCAAACAGAGCTGAAGTTCAAAGGCAGAGAGGCTGTACGCGTCGCTATATATGCTGGCAAACTTTATTGCTAGCACATGTCCTGCTGCTATTATGCACTTCCTCAATCGGTTACCCAGAGGCCTGTACATATGTAATTGCAAAATAATATTATCACAGAAGTGCAGAATGATCTGAACTGGTCAAACAGGGGAAGAGACCTCAAATATCTGTCTTCTTCGTCTGTTTGAACATTCCAGTCGTCTGCAGAGAAGTATTCTAGCTTTCAGAAAAACACATTCAGGAAATCACTTTCAGTGTCATTGCAGTTTTGCAAGACATTTAAATGTCTGTCATTTTTGCTAAATGTTCACAAATACTTAGATTCATTGGTGCTCATTACTCCAAACTAATAAATAAAGTGCGACCACTTTTTAAAATCTAATCAATTCCTGACATAAACAATCAAGTCTGATTGACTAGAATTAGAAAATCGATTTTTTTTTTTTGTGATTTACTGTTTTCTACACAAAATCATCCTTCATATGGTAAAGAACATTCTGTGAAAATGTAACCTTCATATCATTAATATTGACTGAATAAGGCCATGCCAAAGATTGAAATTAATGGTTGAAATCCAAATTTGA
>CM049810.1:9133581-9240963 GCA_027422405.1 Ptychobarbus kaznakovi
ATAGCCAGCTCACCTCTCAGATAACATCTGGAAACCCCAAACAACTTTCTCTCTTATGAAATATCTGGCTAATCATCAGAAACTGTGAATTGGCAAAGAACGGAGCACTAGGCATCAAGTAATCTAATCACATATTTTAAGGTTTATTGGTTTAAGATTTAGGGAGGAGTACATGTGATCGAATGATTCATCAAACATGGGTTAACTTAACTTTTACCATATACAACTTTTAATTATATCTCTATAAAATGTTGGCCAATTTGTAGTAGTTATTTTGCTTCTAATTTACATGCAGTTAATGTCAAGTTTGCTGCATCACCATTGCTGCCTCAAATCGTCAACTCTCACTTCAGACCGCTGCAAACTGAGTAGAGAATACCAAATTAGTAATACTTGAGATTTGCAGGAAAAAAAAATTATGATTTGGTCTGCAAGATTTCTTGAAGCCAGTTCATCATAAAATATAAACACACCAAACAAATGCATTTAAGGGCTAGAAATAGCATTTTAGCATACCATAATGCTGCAGTAAATGTTCATAAAAGATTTACAGGAATTCAACTATTTCTATTTTTCTAATAAATAAATAAACAATAAATTATGTTTGGGGTGGGTAAGAATTTGTAATACCTTTATACAACATTAAATTGATTAAAAGATTTCCATTTCACATAAATGCTGTTGAATTTATTGATCGAAACATTCTGGGGGAAATGCATCACCTGTTCCACAAAAATTCCAATCAGCACAATTGTTTTATCATTCTTAATAAATGCTTCTTCAGCATCAAATCAGCATATTAGAATGATTTCTGAAGATCATGTGACACCGAAGACTGGAGTAACGATGCTAAAAATTCAGCTTTGCCATCACAGGAATGTTACATTTTAAAATATAATAAAATAGAAATAGTTATTTTACATTTTAAAAATACTTTACAATATTACTGATTTTACTGTATTTTTTATCAAAGAAACACACCTTCGTGAGCAAATGAGACGTCTTACAAAAACATCAAAAAATCTTACTGACCTCAAACTCTTAAACAGGCCAGAATATGTTTTATTTGTGAAAAACGATGTGGTTGTTCTGCACAATTATTAATTAAGCTGAGATACATTAATTTCCCACAACTGTGAGTTAGTGTAAATATATTAACATTGCCTTTCGACAGCATAATAAATATATGTGTAAATGCACTGTTTGCTCTTTGGATCTGGCTTCTATGTGTAACCTCTCTAGCAAATTTAACCATATATAACTGATTTTAAATGCCATGAGGGGTCAGGGCGTCCAGCGTAGCAGGGACTGTGGGGGTGTCCTGTACTCCAATGCCTGAATGGTAATGGAGATGAACCCAAAGACAGCGTTCAGTGAATATGAACAGCCTGCTGGAACATTCATCCTCTGTCAGATGGGAGAATATGTGGGGAATGTGCTTTTGCTTCATGTTAGAACATGGCAAAATTACCCTAAGAAACTCAACCAGAGGAACAACCTTTCCAAAAATGAACCTACAGATCACTGTCACACTAAATCCACTGACAGGGGAATTTACGAACTGTTCACACACCTTATCTAAAAGCAAACACACTAAAAAGTTAAACACCACAGATTCTACACATTTTACAGCTCCTCCCAATGCCGCATTAACATCCTGTTATTAACACACTGCACATTGCAGTATCACCTCGCTGCAGGTTAAGGGTTGAAATGGAAGTGAACGAACAAGCTTCTGCTTTTTCTCTCTGCACATAAACAGTCCAGTCTCTGTTTACTTCCCTGCTGTCCTCTTCTTCTTCCTCCTTCACTCTCTCAGAGGAATGTGCTTCACCTGACCTTAACCTCACCCCAACTCCACACACACAGAGGGGAATTCCTCCCATAAAGCAGAGTCCACTCTAAACATGGGTGGCCTGCACTTGTCACTCTGCTCCTTCAGGCCATTACATTCATTTAGAGAGAAAAGAGGCTCTAAATGAAGGAGAAACACGTCCATCTGCACTGAAACCAGACACACAGGTATATTCACAGCAAAATCTGCTACAGACCAGCAAACAACATGAACATCAACTTTTTCCATCACAATTTTTTTTAACAAATGTATTCATAAGAATGTATATTTTTTAATTAACTTATTTAAATTACATTTGTGACAATGCAAAATGTTTATGCGCACCTTTCAGCATTGTAATAAAATATACTTCATATACTTCACGGACATAAGTGTGCCTTTTACGACAGGGCATGAGATCAAGAAAGTCAAATGCCAGATTCAAACTAACAATGTCTGTATTAGCTATAATAGTCAACGCACTAACTATGGAAGCCAATTTCCACTGAATCAAAAAAAAGGTACTTCATTATTGCAAGATAAAATGTCCAATTCTGAGATTTTCGCAAAATTGTGAGATATATCTC
This sequence comes from Ptychobarbus kaznakovi, assembly GCA_027422405.1. NCBI lineage: Eukaryota > Metazoa > Chordata > Actinopteri > Cypriniformes > Cyprinidae > Ptychobarbus > Ptychobarbus kaznakovi. The sequence continues at coordinate 9,136,003 of CM049810.1, forward strand.
ACAATTCTCTTAACAATTGCATGTTATAAAGACTTAAAAAATTCTCAAAAAAGTCAAAATTGCGAGTTTGTATCTCTCAATTCTGACTTAACTTGCAATTATGTAGAAAAAAAGTCAAAATTGCAAGTTTGCAAATAATAAAAATTGCAAGTTTGTGTCATGTAATTCTGAGAAAAAAGTCAGAATTGTGATATAAAAAGTCACAATTACCAATTATTTATTTTGTTATTCAGTGGCAGAAACAGGCTTCCATAACTGACTGCCAAACCATTTCTCCAACAAATTTTCATTCAAGATATTATCTTATTCTTCTTTGCCCTTCACTTCAATTGTTCTGCTGTGTGACAAAACATTTTTCAAAGAATAAAAAAAAAACCTGCTAATACTTAAACCGTTGTTTGTGGTGTTGTTTTCCTTCCAAAATGACATCACTTCCTGAAGGATGATGCTATTCAGGAAGTGTCAGGAAGTCAGGAAGTGATACTGAGGATGCAGGAATCTAATTGTTAGAAAGGACAAAATTAATGTCTTAATAAATTTACTAACAGGGACATGACACAACTGGCAACATCCAACCAAACCAATTTCAATAATGTTATGTTGATCATATTGAAGATTAGAAATGTGAGTTTAATATTTTATCCAATATACTAAGGTATATTTATGATGAAGGCATGAAAATGCATAACAGAAACGACCCCTCCATGTGTCAGCTGTCGACGTACAAACAGTGTGTTTGAGTGTGAGATATTTGGATGTGGAACAACAGCACGTTTTGAACACAACAAATACGACTCCTCACACAACCTTTACAACGGCCCTGTGCTTATTGTTTTATGATAGATGTGTGTGAGGGAGGGAGTACGTGTATTGATGAAGAGGGAAACTCAAACAAGCCAGGCTGCTCTTATCTCCCTCGTTATGCTTGTACACCGAAGGCTTTGCTCTCTCTCTTCGCTTACACTCCAACAGTTTATTTGTTCCTTTCCCCACACCATCCTCCCATGTTTAAACATCACTCAGGCCACTGACGCACTTCCCACCTCATCAATAACACCAACCTGTTCCTTTCTTTCTCCTTAAAGTTGTTCAAATATATTTAGCTTACTTAGAAAAGTCCTAGAATGATCTGAAGGAGAAACGTATGTGTGACATTTCTTATTTAGTTCTTTTAATTATATAAATGACCAGCTCAAATCTGTATGACAGCTTACAGAATAAAGCATAATCGATCACAAGCGGATGTGAGCAGGAGCAATGAAGGAGGGAGCATCAAATTAATTTTCCAATAACCAGTCTGAGTGCAAACATGTTCAGTTTCACACGCACACATGCAGACAAAGTGGAGTGTGAGACACAACGCTCGCATGTTGCGTGAATGCTACAGGAAGTAGTAATTGGTGGAGAAGAGGATAACAGGTGTGCAAGTTGATTACAGATCTGTGTAGATGACTTGGTAGCATGCAATCCTCGCTCTCATGTGCACACACACACACACACACACACACACACACACACTGTGTCAATGCTGTGTCACCTAAGGCTGTGTGTGTTTACTCACTATCAATCCCAGCTTTAGTAAAAATCTCAGCTTTAGTATAATTGTTAGTTCTTAAAAGTGGGAGATGTTCAATAATAAATTAAAATCTAAGACAGGACAGAGATAAGTGTAATGCTAAATAATTGCAACCCCCAGAAGTGTGCTAATGCACAATTCACTCATTGTGGATGTACATGTATAATAAAAAAATGTCCTTGTGTAATTTTAGTATTATGGTTGTAACTGTATTTATAATCAATTAAATACAATAAATCATACATCATTGTAAACATTTAAAATCTGTAATATCACCATCAGATCTCTCCAACAGATTCTGACAGCTGTTTTTTAAAAAATATAAGTTTTTATTATTTTACATTATATTATGTATTAATATTTTATTTTATTCAAAACTGTTTTACATATTTTACATTGCATTTATATATTATATTATTAATAATTTAATATTTTATTTTACATATTCTTATATCACATTTTATTATGTAAGGTAAATTAAGTAAATGAACATGTAATGACTGCTATGATCAAGTAAATGAACAAACCCCAAAAAAATACTTCTGCTTTCCCTGCAAAAATTACCAAAAGATTTGTTCCTTTGAGTGAAATAGAGAGAGAGAGAAAGAGAGAGAGAAGAAGAGAGAGAGAGAGTGTGTGTGTGTGTGTGTGTGTGTGTGTGTGTGTGTGTGTGTGTGTGCGATGTGTGTGTGTGTGTGTGTGCGAGTGCGTGTGCGTGTGTGCGTGCGTGCGTGTGTGTTTTGATGTGAGAGGAGCGGTGGAGACCCGTATCTCCGCAGAGGGTCTCCAGACATTGAAACCAGATGCAGTTGTGCAGTCATGAGCCTGAACGTGTGTGCACTCAAAGGGGTCGCCCGAGATATATTTAGAAACTCCAAATGCCATCCATCAATCCGACAGCTTCAGATTAAGCACTTGATGTAACCTTACATTGGGGCCTGCTCCAACTTTCCCCTCTTTCTCTTCCTCTCTTTCAGTCTATCTGTGTCTGTTTGGTTCTCTGTACCACACGCAGTCACAGAGAGCTGAGAAAACTCCCCTGTCTGGGACAGGCTGTGAACCGCACTGTCAGCACACTGTCTGCTTCAAATACACTTTCTGAGAAAAACAAACACCTAAAAGATCATCTATGTCCAGCATACACTGTGTCCAGGAGCAACATGATGTGATGAAACTAAAATGCTGATTTGGTGCTCAAGAAACATTTCTTATTTCTAATTTTGCTGCTTCGTGTTTTTTTGTAAACTGTGATACATGTTTTTTATGAATGTTTTTTGATGAATAGAAAGTTCAAAAGAACATCATTTATTTGAAATATAATTTTTGGTAACACTGTAAAAGTCTTTACTGTCACTTTTTATCAGTTTAATGCATCATTGCTGAATAAATTAATTAATGCAATGTATTTATTTATTTAACTTTGATAGATATGCTGTCTGGAACAAGTATTTTGTATTTTGGCACAGTTTACACTCCTGGGGCATGTTGCATAGACTACTTTAGGATGGCTCATAACTTTTTTTAAGGTCAACGAAATACAGGTTATACTGATTATCTCTTAGCTACTGGGAAAAAAACGACATATTACTTTACTTATATACTGTATTTAACTGAAGTCACATGCATTTTTGTAACTGGTTGCCTATAAACAAGGGTGGCTCATCTTATCCTGCGTTTACCTTCTTATAAGGCAACACAGCATACAGTGTGTAGCAGGCAGAAAGAAAATATGCAATCTTAATTATGCTTAATCAATTATAATAAACTATTATGATCAATTAAACTGCCAAAAATATAATTTATGACAAAAACAGTCACTTAAAAGAACATTTATGACCATTATAACTGATGTTGTTTGGTTGCAGTGCAATAGAATGGGAGCGTTGTTGCTTCACTGTGTTAGTATTAATGCCACACAATGTCTTTACCTTTGAGCGAGCAACCCTGGCCTCATTAAGACTTGTTTATGTAGGGAGCTATTCCAGAAAACTGAGGTTTATTTGTGTGTATGATTGACTGAAGGTAAAGCTCAGGTGAGCATTTTTTTTCCTCTGAAAATGTAAACCAAACATGAAGTTTAGAAAGATGCATTATACATGCACAAACTCTCTTACTCAAAAACCATTGAAACCCACGCACACACCTGGACTTGGACCGTCCTCTTCACAGCTGGTTTGGCAGTGTGCATGTGTGTGAACGCATGAGGTTGCCAGGTTTCACTGCAGTATCAGTGCCAACAGGTGTGAAGACTGGAGAAGTTATTACTTTCTACAACGACACGTGTGTGTGTGTGTGTGTGTGTGTGTGTGTGTGTGTGTGTGTGTGTGTGTGTGTGTGTGTGTGTGTGTGTGTGTGTGTGTGTGTGTGTGTGTGTGTGTGTGTGTGTGTGTGTGTGTGTGTGTGTGTCTGTGTGTGTGTGTGTGTGTGTGTGTGTTGTGTGGTGTGTTGTGTTGTGATTGTGGGCACTGGAACCTGTCTAAAACATCACTTAAAACTATTTACAAACACCATTTCAGACAGGGAATATGAATCACTACAGTGAGTCAGTACAACGTACGACAAATGCACGAGTTTGCGTGTGTGAAGGAAGTGGGAGAGAGTGAGAGATCCTTCTCATACAGTAGACTCTTTGTATACTGGACCAAAACAAAGTGAGTGAAGATCCTCTGTGCAAACACATAGTATATAGTGCATAAAACAGTCCACACCATCTGTATCTTTCATTATTCACAGTTAAATATTAATATTTCATTATAATATCCTTTTTTGATTAAAGGAAAAATATATTTATGATTCCAAGAATCAAAAGTGAATTCATAATCACGATTGTGATTCTTCATCCTTAAATTTGTCTGGACTTTATAAACAGTAAAGTGCCTATATGGGATGTTAGAATGATCTCAAGCTCAAGGTGACACTATAATAAGCAAATTAATTCCACTATCAATAATTCCAGAACTGTATTGATGACAGAGAATACATTATTCACGTTTTTTAAACAAATGTATTGGTCATAAGGTTTTTTTATGTTTCAACATTTTCCACCGTTTTGATTACTCTGAAAAACGTCCTTTTCAGCAGTCCTAGACCTGTCCTGTTTGTATAATGTAGACTCCCTTCTGAGGAAAAACTTTTCAAAGAAGTTTAATTCATAAAACGGTTCGTCATGAAAGTATTGAAAACATTCATGTTTTTGACATTTTGAAGACACACACAAAACTTTAAGTTTACACAAGAATGTTGAATTTCACCAGCTTTTATGTACTGTTGTGTCATATTTGAAGCTCTGGCCCTGATAATTGCCATTTCCGGCTACATTTGAAATTCACATTTCTACATGCAGGCATGTGTGCATGACAGAAAGAGTTCTGGGTTTCTGGAGAGTGTATTCAAACACTCAACACTTATGTGCCATGAAGGCACCTTTGTTTGGCAAAATCCCAGTCAAGCAATAAATGCTTTGCTGTGATTTCTGGCAATTTGCCGAGGTAAAGTTAGAAAACTGCTGAACCATCAAAGCCTCAATCAGTTGTCTGGACGTGTTTCATGATTGTGTGCATGTACGCACGTGTTTCAGTGTTTGAACCAGTCGTGTATCTTTCCTCAGAATCACTGAATAACTCTTCATCAGGTTCAAACAAACAGCACGTCTGTAAACGACTGCCAAATTCTCCTCGTGCTTTTCTCTGGTGTTACTGCCAGCACTGTTATCTTTTTCTTTGTTTTTCTGTCGGACATATATGTGTGTGTAAGTGTTTTTGTAAGTTTGATAGTGATGCCTTGAAGAGTGGAAGTGCACACCCTTACTCCACCCAGGCCTGGAATACAACTACACACCAGCCAGAGCTTTGAGACGTGCTCCTTCACACTCACACAGCTTACACGCAAGATGGCTCAGACTAGGCTTCTGCATGCTTTCTGAGTCTGACCAAGCAAATATTTTCATTAGGATGCTGAGACTTTAGGATGCTGAGACTACAGAATCAGAAACACAGATATCTTTTAGCCTACATTATTTGTGTGACAGCCTCGTTTACTGTTACTATGTTACATTGATGCTATACGCAAGGATCAAGGAAGACCAAGGGAAAACAGCTAACTTTAATCTGCTGACGTTTGGTTGAACTGTTTTTGATTAGCAAAATGGAGCAAGACAAAAACAATCCATGCATATTCAGTCACATGTATTTGATTGCTGCACATTTTTCACAGTATTTACTGCTGTTTGTAAAAATACAAAGCACTTAGAAACCCATAACAATACCTTAAATCCAAAGCATTTCAAAAGTTTAACTGAAAATGTTAATTTTAAAATGTTTATGAACATATTTCTCTGCCTGTCCATGCCAAATCTGAAAATGAACAATCATGTGAACAATCAAAGTGCATCTCAAAAGCATTTTAGCAATGAATTATGTTGAGTAGTGACTGTTTTTATACACAAACAGTAGTCTACATAGCATGGAGAATTTCATATTTGTATTTCCATTATGGTCACTAATTATCAGTCATCAAATGGCGTATGTGGTATAAAGAAATGACAAGTCTTCTGAAGTGGCGGTTTATTCGGGACACTCCCTGTTTCGTGAGGCGTGTCCCTGTTTCAGCTGTTAGGCTGACTGTCTGAAAATGAAGTGTCCTCAATGTCTTTCTAGCAGCTCATGGTTCTCAACAGAATTGCATTACATTACAGAGAACTAAAGCTGTACCTCTGTCAAAAAAACCTGGTCACCGTTATTTTCAAAACTGTGACACACTAATCCCACAGTAACCCAATACACTTTCTCAAGAGCTGAAGCCAATTAAGTCCACAAATGCTCTTTATAAATCACTGAGGATCATTCCACTCTTTATTTCAGCAACAGAAATCGATACGAAATAATTTAGAAATGTGTAAATTGATTTACACAAATGCTCGTGGTTAGCAATAATATTTGTAATGTTTTATTTGTTTATGTTTTTTGCTAAACACTAAACTTGTTGCTGAAATGTAGGTCAGAAGTGTCAGATGCAGCTGTCTCCTGCTGGCTGGCGCTGGTATCACAGCATCTCCTCGGCGGCTCTGGATTGGCTCCAGGCGCATAAAGGCTGGCCTGACGGTCAGTGTGCGCACCGCTGCAGCCAGAGACTCTTCTGCGCTGCCAGAAGGGCAAGAGACGCACAGAAGACACCGGCACCAATGAGCTGGGGACTATCCTGAGACTTCACAAGTGTTTAGAATCCTTCTCGCAATTTTTTAACTGTTTGCGAGGAAGTCATCGCGTCTGTTGTGGATTTTACTTTTTTCTGAGATCATGAACTGAAGTGTTATGCGTTGAACTCTTCATTCACGGAGTTTTATCCGGCGGGATTTCTACATTTAAAGGTAACAACAACTCTTTAAGGCATATTTTCCTCCTTCATATAGTCTAAATGTATAATAGAATACATTAAGTGTCATTTTTGTTTGTCTTTTAATTAAATAAATGCACTCGTCTATGAATTATCCGGTAACGCGCACGTTTGGGGACATATTCGGTGGTGTTTCGAAACCTAACGAGCTTCCTACCGAGGCGGTATTTTGGGCATCATTTGCGCATTGAACGTTCTTGTTGAGATTACTGTTCGAACGCGCTTATGAGGCCTACACTTTTTCCTATAGGCAGCACACTGAGTTTTAAAACAAGCCATTATTTATTGTAAACATTTTATTAATTATTTTATAATTAATTAACTTACAGCATTTTTTGTAAAATAGGTAGACCGGGGCTAGTTGTCATGGGGCTGTATCCCAGTAAACATATGGTTTTATATGTGTTTCTTATATAAATGTAAGCTCGGGGCAAGTTGTCACGCATTTTGTTGGCATATGCAAATACTATTTATATAAGGCAAAACAATAGTTTGAAAGAAAGTTACCATTTACATATTTGCTGTTTTATGTATTTATTTTTCTATAGCTGTTTTACTTTACCTCTGAGTTTCATTACTGTTTTAATTTAGTTGAAAACCTATAATAGACTGTTTAATCACAGAATCTGCTGATAACTTACTCTATAGAGTGTGACAGCATGTCTTGCATTATATAGATTATAGTTAAGTGTCTATATAGAAATTGACTCTGAAATAAATATGTGGATTCAGAACTGATAGTGAATTCATAGTGAGCTTGAGTTGTTAAAAGTGACAACTAGCCCCATTCTCCCATATAACATGCATTTTAATACTCTCGTTTTAGGCATCTATTGGGACACCAGGACACCATCTGCATCTCTGATATGGGACTTTAGGTTTATATCTCTCATATAATTTTTCCTGGAGTGAATTCGGCTGGTTTAAAACATTTACGCTCTTCCAGAAATGGTGGGGCATTTACATTTGCAAGCTATGGATGAGAGTTTGAAAGGAAAGAACCGGGAGGGACTGCTTGATAGTCCGGATTCAGGACTCCCTCCAAGCCCCAGTCCGCCCTTCTACTCTCTGTCACCGGGGATCCTTGAGTCACGCTCTGGCAGCTGCTCAACCCCAAACGAGCTGCAAGGATACTGCAGAAAGGAGAGCCGGGAAGGCAAACTGGTATGCATTCATCTAATGAAGCCTTAGAGCTTAAATGAGACCCAAGAAGGCCGTGTTCCTCAATCAACATCCTGTGCTGGCAGTGAAACTCTTCATATCAACCAATCAGTTTACTGATTTTAGGGGTAGATTTAGGATACTGCTTGTTGTCCAGGAAAAAGATGTTGATGCAGGAACATGCTCTACTTAAATCATGTGCAATGTTTATTTTAGACCAGTGCATGAGGACAATAAGTGAAAGCAATCCATTTTAAAAGGGGGCAAAACAATTAAACCGATAAACACATAATGTTTGCATGTTTGCAATATGCATTATGTTTGCATTTTTGAGGAAGGTTATTTTGCACACACTTGTGACATTTGAACTGTGTTCATGTGTGGCTTTGGAGATATAAGCTGTGTTTCATCCAAAGGTTTTAGATCCAGTAGTTGTCTTCCATCAGTTTTGTCCTTTGACAGACGAACTTGCACCTTAAATGCACTCAATTAAGTCACTATGTAACAGAAGTAGTGGCAGATATTTTTTGATATTATCTTGTTTAGTTGTTGATTAGATGGAGGCAGATCTGAAATGTGAGTTTGAGGTTGATCGCAAAAAAGCAACGGGTTTAAGTGGACTACAATACAATTAGAAGATCAATATTGTGCATTAGCCATTTCATACTGATTTTAAATAATGTCATATCAGTTGCAATACGACTATCTGTTGTTATGGAAGTTGGGATTTTTAAATTTGGCTTCAGTCATATTCACTATGGATACAGATTGACTTCAGTTACCCATTCATACTGGCAGCATTCAAACTGCTTCTGTATAAACAGGACCATTCGAAAGTCACATGTGAGCAACCAGTGGTTAAATAAAGTAGATAATTTCAAAACAACATGCTTGTATAGAAGTACATATCGTCATAAACACAAACAGACACTGTTGACAGTGTGGAGGCCAGGGACAAATAACGAGAAGTAATTGGGCAGAATCCTGAAATAGAAAGGGGTTCAGGTGCGCGTGCCTCTGGAGACTTCCTCTAATGAAGCAGGGATGACAAGGAGCGACCAGAGAGAGAGAGTTTCTGTAAACAAGTTGACCTTGTGTTTGGTGAATGTGTCAACTGTAACCGATCTCTCTCTGTCCCTCATAGCTTCCTCATAGCAACCCTTTTACAGCACATACACGTGTGCAAACAAACAGGCAGTGCCGAGACACACACACACACACACACACACACACACACATATATATATCATACTGGTACAGTATTACTAGAGTGCGTGTTCTTGTTAAAGCACCGCACAATTGCCTCAGCATAACCCAGAGTCTTATTTCTGCCTCTGAAAGGTTGCATAGCACGCTAAACTAACAATGTCCACATCTGACATGACCATCCATTCAAATCTGTATTGAAATCCTGTCAGTGTCTCAATAATTCAGTCACCACAATGATAGACGATTCAGATTTCAACACTTCTAGAGGCATCTTCTAGAGCAAAAATTAAGTTTTCCCTGAGAAAACACAGCTCTGCTCTAACAATACAACAGCTTCTTTTATTAAAGAGATTCCGGTTTCCGCTGCATGACTGTTAACATGATTGAGCTACGTTTGTCTCTGTCGTGCAGCATAAATGCTTTGCCCAAGCACGCCGCTAAGAGCAAGTATCTAAAGGTATTTTGGAGTGTATAAATGATCACTCAGACACTCCTCTTCAAGAAACATGCATGCACTTGTCGGGACGCCGCTGTAATAAAGCGTCTCACTCGATAAAATAGAAAAGAGCAGCATGACTTTATTTGTGCAACATGATTTTTTTATGGTTTTAAGCAGTATGTCTTTAACACTTTGGAAAGCTCCGTGCCAACGTCAACAAAACATCCCTCTGTCGCAGTTCTTCAGAATATGCTGTTTCCAAAATCCTATTACTTAAATGTATACAAATGTAGTGGAGCCTGCAGGCAACATGCAGTATATGAGGACCAAATGCTCTCTCAGAGTAGAAAAGAAAACGTAGCCATACAAAGCCATCATTGTTTGCTGCACTTTGTATTTTCCATTCATGGCAACCTTGCTTTGCAAGGGTTTGTCTATCCCAGCATGTACAGTATATGCAGTATGCATGTTTGCAGAGGATATGTCTGCCTTTTTCCTCTCATTTTGTGGCTGCAGGTCTATTTCGAGAGTTGTGTTTGCATAACATAAAAAAACAATCTCTGCAATCTATTTTAGTGTGGCAGGCCTAACAGCAGAGCTGTTGCATAAGAAACTGATGACCTCTGTTTGCTGAAATTAAAATGAAGGGTGCAGTGGCACCTCTGAAACAAATGAGAACGAGAAATGCTTTATGAGAACGCATTAGGGATGTATAATAATAAGCAACTTTTCAACAACTTCTGTTTGCACATTTAGATTACCTTTGCTGTCTATCTATAGCTCACTTGAAACGTATTCTTTAAAAACGCTAATCATTTTATAACACTATTGTATATACTGTATATCGCTTTCATATTGTATATTACAATGCTGTGATGCCTTTACTTTCAAAAACTGATTTGAGTTTGTAGTGCTTTATGCTTTAGATAAAATAGTATTGATTTTTAATATCACCTTTTACTAGTTATGTTTTATTTATAGTGAGCTACTACCAAATACTATTACCACTACTAATAAAAATAATACATTTATGTAGTGCTTTCAGCCAGTATTGCAAAAAACTGTATGTTTAAACAAAACAAGCTAACAAAACCATATGACAAGCACAATAAACAGCTCAGCCCAGAGTGAAGGTATGGATCAGGGAAACAAAGAGATCCATAACAAACACAAACACTACAGACTAAAAATATATGAATCCAAACAAGGCAAATCTCAATACCTCCAGTGTGAAGAGGCAGCAGTGATTAAAACATTTACTCGGGACGTTCAGGGCACTAGATGTCAGTGTAGAGTCACAAACAACCAATAAAGAACAGCCCTGTGTCTGTGTCCAGCCTGAACCCTTCAATGTAAGGATAGGTACCAAAACATGACATTAAATGAGCCCCAGGGCTAAATCATGAAAGACTGTAGTAGTACCGAAAAGAACGGATGACTTTCGGTACTGAAGAAAATACACAATATTTATTATTGCTACATAAATGTTGCAAATTGTATCTCGACAACCATTTCTATATGCAAAAATATCAAGAAATTCATCTAGGATGCAATTGTGAAAATTCTTAAAGAGAGAGATCACTCTCAGAGGAAAAATCACTCAAAGCTCTTGACCGAATAACTTTAGTAGCTTTAACAGCATTAATCTATCAATTTATACAGTGAAAACAATGCAGTGTTCTTTTATTTGTTATCTATTTTTATGTATGTTTTATCTATTTTCTATTTCAGAATATGTATGCTTAATTCTGTTCCTAATTTGTTTATTTTTTCTGTTTTAAAAATGATGCGATTTCAAGTTTTCCTTCTCTTTGGAGTGTTATAAGCTGATTGTGTATAGATAAGATCCCTGAAGTTGCAAAGACTAAAGTCTCAAAACCAAAGAGATATTCTTTATAAAAGTTAAGACTCTGCCACCCCTAAAACGGCTCATTCAAACACGTGCCCACATGTCTGCGTCACAATGTGGAAATATTGGCGTAATGCCGCCCAAATGTTCACGCAAAGAAAGAAGAGTGGTTTCAGTAACCGCAGTAGTGTTGATTCAGTCAGTCATGTCAGGGAGACGCTGTGTGTTTCACGAAAGCCTAGCACTTTATTTGGCCTTCTGAAAAATAGATACATTTAGGAATCATTAAGATTACTTACAACAGAACAGCAACACATTTTATGGACGACCGTTTCGTGAACTAGGAGGCGAAGTAATTCTGACTTTGCTCTGACAATCTGGCGCTTCTGAATCAGCGACTGCAAGTATGTTTTGTTATTAGTTTAAGTATTTGCTATTGACTGTTCAAATGCGGAGTTTTGCGCGTTGTGTGTGTGTGTGTGTGTGTGTGTGTGTGTGAGAGAGAGAGAGAGAGGGTCACACCACAGTGGAGTCAGCTTTCTTAATCGTGGCTTGTGTAAACTGAAAACACATACGAGCTTCATCACTGTCTGTCACGTGACTCTGTTGAACTGATGGTAAAACTAAGGACATTATTAACTGTCTTTATATTTATTTGAAAGCTGAAGCTCGCGATTATGGAAAGGGGCGTTACATTTCCGACGCGGCTTGTGGTGTTCGGCCAATCACAATGCACTGGGTCAGTTGGCCAATCAGAGCAGACTGCGCTTGTCAGAAGGAGGGAGTTTGTAGAAAACAAAATGTTAAAATAGCATCATATGACCCCTTTAAGAGACTGTTAGTCTGAGCCTGTTGAAGTGCTCTGTTCCTGCTGAGATCTGTCTCTAATGTGACTGGGAGTGTACAGGGCTTGTGTGTGGAGTGGCAGCACATTGTATAACGGCACAGTGGACACAGTATCCGTCCTGGATCTCTCTTGTACTAACATGGACACAGATGCACATGCTCAAGGGTGCGATCCCTTTCTCACTGGCCCGCATCCATGAGACAACAGCATGATGCCAGAAACCTCTCATAAACAGCATATATGTTAGTAATGGGAGAGTTTTAATTTTCCTAATTATGCACTCACTTTCTTGGCTTAAACTGAGCCAGAGCAACCTCTGTCAACTTGAAAAACTGATTAAAAAATGCAGTGCATCACAAAATCATAAATGGATTGTGACTGAATTAGACTTTTATCCAACATTGAGAAATACATTTTCTGAACTGTAAATGTCCACTTTAAAAACTGACTGATGCACTATTATGAGAATAAGAATATAATGATATAGACTATGATTGTATTTGCACAGACTTCGACCTTCTCTTGTGGACCCTCACAATTCTTCTGATTCCTCAAAACTGGTTCAGTCAGAACTAAATTTATTAAATGAACTGAAGCAAAAAATGCCGATTAGAATGCGAGACTATAAAAGTTAACGTTTATTGATTTACTGGATGTGCCAGTTAAAAATGTTCCACTCGAGCTGAGGAAGAGCCCATGTTTACCGTGTCAGGCCAGATGACAGGGGGGCTGATGATAAGCTGCGGAGGAATTGGTTTTATGAGGTGTCAGAGACAGAGAGTGAAGCAGAGTGTGTGTACGTGACGCTGGGGAAGGTGCTGAGCGTTCACGTGTGTGTGTGTGTTTGATGACTGGAGCAGGTGGAGGCACAGGACGCTCCAGCTCCACACACACTGCTGCATTGTCGCCGTTTGTCTGAGCACCAAATATATATCAGCACGCAGACAAACACATGCACACAGACAGCACTTTACTCCAAAAACAACAAGTATTAAAACATTTTAACTTATAAAAATAAAAAAAAAAAACAATGAGAAATGTTGCCTTGAAAAATTAATGAAATAAGTACTAGTTACTAAAACTGAAATAAAAAAATACAAAACTAGAATGACAAACCCACACAACAAAATTACTAAAACTAAACTGAAAATAGAAAAGAAAATGAATAAATAATATTTTAGCATATTAATAATACCAAAATAACACTGCTTGAAAGTGTATCAGACCCCATAGAAGCCTGCTTATAAAATAAAATAATATTTAATCTAAAATTGAAATGGTTTGTTACAAACACAGTCTGAAAAGACCCAAACTATAAAGTACATTAGTGTTGACTGTTCAAACAGTTCATATTCAACAGACACCAAAACTAGGCATTATAGAACAAGTATTCTGGGATTGTTGCACGTTAGATATTGCTAAAACATTGCTTTGCTAAATGCTAAACAGTGCTCTGATTAAGAGGACAAACATTAGAAGAGCGGTCTTCTATATATCAGGGGTTTATTTTATGATAATGAAAGCTACCAAACGAAAATTGAGATTAAATGTGAGAATAGACCATAAAATGAGAAGAGGCACACAAAACTAGCGCTTATATGCATGTAATCAGTTGCTATGGCCAATTGTCAATTATACAGTGTAGTTATCATCATGCATGCATGATTTATGAACTTCAACATGAAATGTATGAATATTTTGTCAAGGCTGAACATCAATTATTATGGGTTGTAATGGCTTGATGGCTAATTCCTGTTTTTTATGTCTTCCCGTGTAGCTGCCATACTTGCTCCTGAACTCTCAAGGTCCAGATGTGAAGTCACGCATGTACCCTGTGGTCTACGGAGAGAGCATCGAGGTTAACCCCAAACCAGAAAAAGAGATCAAGTGAGCAGGGCCATCCAAACTAAAGCTGGATACAAAAGTCTGAGACGAACCACTTTCTGTTTTGCACTTTTTCATTACAATTTATTCTATTACTTATAACGAACATTTCAATGGCACAAAGACTTGTATTTAGATTGTATTCTTGTATTTAGATATCTTTTGCATTAAAGGGATAGTTCACCCAAAATGAAAATTCTATAATTAATTAATTACCCTCATGTTGTTCCAAACTTGTAAGACCTTCGTTCATCTTCAGAACACAAATGAGGATATTCTTGATGAAATCCGAGAGCTTTCTGTCTCTGCATAGACAGCAAGGGAACTACCACGTTCAAGGCCCAGAAAGGTAGTAAGGACATCTGTAGAACAGTCCATGTGACATCAGGGGTTCAAACTAATTTTATGAAGCTACGAGAATAATTTTTTGAATCTGAAGATCATGTTCTTCATCATGATTTGAGAAAGACCAATGAAAGAACATCTGCCCATTTGTACAGGGTCATATGTACAGTCTCACAAATTTCATAATTTGACTTGTGACCTAGAGATAGTGCAGAGTCAGAAACATTTTTCTTTCAATGTCTTAAACTTAAAAAAAAACTGATTTCCAGTTGGACTCAGACTTTGATTGAACATTCCCACATGTTTCTCTTATTTACGTAATGTCTGACTCGTGAATTCTTGTCTTTTGACCGCCGTCAGGTTCAACTCTGCGGTGAAATACGCTTCAGACAGACACTTCCGTGACCAGGTGTTCTGCGCCCAGGTCCCGACCGCCACATCCTTCAGCGAGACGGTGGTGGCCGTTCAGAACTGCACGTGGCGCAGCTACAAGTCAGAGGTTCACTTCGAGCCACGGCACAGGCCGCTACACTTCCAAAGCACGACCATCGTGTACCCCAAGCACACCCGGAATACATACCGCACCACGCTGAACTACAACGGCAACAGAAACGCAGCCGGGCGCCGGCGGTTTGTGTCCACGGTCAGGCTTGAGTCCACCGAGGACGCCAGTCCATGCATCATTTACACAGAAGACCTCTGAGAGACACACATGAGAGACATGTTATCCTTCACAATATTCAAAAACTCCCATTGGTTAGAGCTACAGTGAGAGTACATGGACTAAAACCCTGATTCAACGACGGATGCTCAGTGAGGGTCGTTTTGTTCTTTTGCTTCCAGTGACGTTGGTACTTGATGGTGGAGATGAGCTGGAGTTCAGTGTGTGTTTGCGGTCTGTACATGTGTTTTACGTGTCAGTGATGTATTTATGTACATCTGGAGATTTTTGCTTTTCATTTTAATATGCAGTCGTACCAGTGAGGTGGAGGGAAAAGCATTTGGGGCAAAACAGTTTCTGCTGTTTGCTGATTCAGAGGCCTGCAGGATTCCATGAAAGATCTGCAGATTTACACAGAACTCAAAAGAAAGTCAGTTAAAAATTCCAAAAATTAAATCACAATCTTTTTATTAGTCATTATGTGTCTGGTACTAAAATTTAGCTTGGTTGAATTTTTTATTTGAATACTTTGGCTACGATAAGATTGTAATCCAAAAATAAAACCGTAGGACTTTTATGCAATTTTCCATTTTAATTATACCATAAAATTCAGCCAATATTCCCCCCAAAAATGTAAAAACATGCCGAGTCCATGTGGGCCTACTTTATCGTCTTAGTATTGCTGATTCTAACAAATGCTCAAACAGGAAAAGTTCATAATTAAAACAAAATGCATAAGCACATTATATGTGGACGAGAGCACAAAGTCATTAGACCTTAGTCAGGTTAGATGCCGAATTGAATTTAACACAGACGTCAAAGATTAAACACGTGCTAACCATGACTAAGGTCTACTGGCATTAATCTGTAGACTCTCAGAACTGGCTGAGGAAATATAAACTGTATTTAAGTTGCACTTATGGAAAGTTGTTGTTGTTTTTTTGGGCTGTAAATGTGTTGGTATGACTAAAGGCAAATCAACAGTTAGGAGCACTTGAAAGGTTGGACCAAAGATTCTGTAAAATTCAGAGAAAGGGAAATACAACCTTAAATATTTCCTCCCTTTCTGTTTGTACCTCAGAGAACGGAACGTGGAATAATTTCTTGCACAAGAGTTTCAGAAGCCACCAGACGTGCTAATAATTCAGTGGCCAAAGTAAGAGCTGCACTCACAGGATGACAGGAAACAGAAGGTTGGACATGAAATGACTGGACTGAGCATGTGTTAGATGAGAGAATTCGGCATATTCTGATCTCAAATGCTGGATTTGAACAGAGACGGGGTTCATTGACCTCCTGAAGACTGTACGGTTATACTTACGATTGCACGGTTAGATACTGTCAAAGGTAATGAGTCAATTGTGACTTTGTTGGAGCCAGTTTGTCTAGAGCTCCTGTCTCCTCCAGCCAGTGCATTTCCTCTTTTGTGGAGCAGAGCTGGTGTTGTTTAGGGAGGTGATGAGATGTAACGGAGCAGTGCGCTGAGAGAGAGATATTGACTGAGCTGTAAAGCATTATGGAGGTGTAAGTACGTCATGTCTGTCTTACGTCTGGACTATATGCTTTCAAATCTGTAAAGCTGAAGTGGGTTTTGTAAATCTGGATCTCTTACCTCATTCATTTTTTTTTTATTTCTGATTTTATATAATAGAGATCTTCTGGTGACTGAAAATAGACAAACAATGACAGAGTATGTTACTGTCTGAGTTTGAGTTTTGAGAGGAAAAGCCTGGCAGTACAAATCAAAAGAGCTACGTTTAACTAGTGTAATACTGGAAACTAGTGCATGAATATT
The DNA here is from genome assembly GCA_027422405.1 of Ptychobarbus kaznakovi. Classification (NCBI taxonomy): domain Eukaryota; kingdom Metazoa; phylum Chordata; class Actinopteri; order Cypriniformes; family Cyprinidae; genus Ptychobarbus; species Ptychobarbus kaznakovi. Next base: position 9,153,160 of record CM049810.1, read on the forward strand.
CCATGACACGATGAAAAAACCATCAGGGGTTGATAAGAGATGGAATTACAGGAAGACATGACCGATAAATAACTTCCTGTTCACTCAAGATGGACATGTGATAAGTTGATAGAGGAATATTAGCAATGTGTTGAAAGCAGATCTGAGGGGAGATGTTTAATTTTTTAATCATGTATGAAATATTATGATTACGTTTGTTTGGTGTACAAATGCTTTCCGCTAACAGCTGGATTTAGTTTGATTTCCTAACACGGGGATTTGTGTTTCTGTAAAATACTTTCCTGTTGTATATGTGGCATACAGCACTCGTAATTCTCTTTATATTTTTGTATAATTCCCAACTTGATGGTCTTCTTTTGGACAACAGATGAGAAAGTAATTTAAGGAAAAAATGTATATCCAAACCGATTAAATAAAAGCCCTGAACCCTAGCACAGCTGTATGTTTGCCTTCTCTTGATAAACTCTGGATGTTTAATAATCTGTGAGGTAAGAATGAGTCTGTTTCCATGTACATTATCACTTACACAGCACTTTCCAGCTGAAGATGAAAAACCCTTCCACCGTTCTCCTATAAAACTGCCAGCCGTGAGAGTCTTTTCAGAGCGTATATCATTTTAATCCATGCATTCAAGCTTGCTTTAGGCTAGATCTCATTTACAGGAGTAGAGGATTACATGAAAGCAGTCAAATGATAAAACATGAGTATCATAAGAAGTGTATGTTAAAGCTACATATATTGCACTGAACAAGTTTAATACAGTAAACGCTATTTTCATTTTACATATTCAAAAAAAGCTATGAAATCAGTTTCTGCTCCCGTCTCTCATGTATCTTTTTATCCTGCTTCAACAAAAGATTTTATTGCCTACTCGTTCCCAACGCCTGACAGTTTTACTTTCAGAACGAAGTTCTCCAGTCTAATGATTTACAAACATTTGGCGAATCGTCTTGACGGAGTCATTCTAAAGGAACTGGTCCTGAACAAATTCGACAGCAGTTCTTTGAATTTGCTTTACAGGATGGAAAGTGTGCTTAAATTAAGTGTCTCCACTTAAATTATTTGCCCACTTTATTGCTATTAAACATAAAATGTTGAATGTTTGCGCTCTTCTGTGAACGGTAAGGCACATAAACATAAAACATACCTAGTAGGCTTCTAAAACAGACATTTCCCATTAACACCAAGAAGAACAGTCAGCCAATCAAACTGTGATAATGCTAATATCGTCGTCTCAGTGGCAAAACGTTTCACTATTTACATCAATACCTCAAATACTGTCATTTTACAATTGTTGAGTAATATTTAATATAAACACTAAATATTGTAATATTCTAATTAATGCAAATGTGTTACGTTTACATGTTATAGACAATGAAGGTTTTTAACTTTTGTGACATCTGGGAATGTATTTTCTTGGACTGAAATATCAAGAGCAAAATATGAAAACATTTGAAATATATTGGAAATATTTTTTAATATTTAAAATATATTTTCAAAAATATATTTTACATATATTTTAATAGATATTAAATCTTTTAGATATAGATAATATATCAAATACATAATTTAAAATATTTTTATGTAAATATATCATATTTTAGCAATTATATTTAATACTATATTTCAATAGTATATGCTAACACTATAGTTCTGTGTGATGTTTAATGGGGGATTTTTCTGCCTCAAACTGAAGAATGTTCGAAATAATTCCTGCTTAGCTGCTTTTCATTCTTTCCGCAGCATGAACACACACAGGTTGTCTGTTAAATGTCTGATAGAGCTGCAGCAAAGAAGCCTGGGGTCATATGAAGGCCAGCAGCGCCCTCTAGTGCTCGACACGTGTTTACTTGCAAGTTCAAGTAAAAGTACAGCAGTACTTGCTTTTAAAAGTGCTTATGTACCAAAAGTACATTTTCATTTTTTATGTCAATGCACTTTTTTATTGCTGTAATACTTTCAATCTTTCAAGTGTAGTGAAAAAGTCATGTTTCCAGAAAAAATAATACTCAAGTGAAGTACAGATAGTCAAAAAGTGCATGGAAGTACAATACTCTAGTAAATGTACTTTTGCTGTCCACCTCTGGCTAGGACTATGTACAGTCAGGAACATCTAAAAAAAAAATGGAATATGGTGAAAAGGTTCATTTTTTGTCTTGCAACTTATTTCACAACAGTGGCACAATCAATACAAGACAACAAACAAATCAATGGCAATAAGCTTTTTATTTAAACATTAAGGCAGTGTCTGTTTTTTTCCATTTAATTTGTACACTGCTATCCACAAAGCTTGCTGGTGGCCATGTTGAAATACAACAGTGTGAATATCAATCTTGCAGCAAATCACATAAATATGTACATCCTTTTAGGTCTATTTACACTCCTCGCTATAATACAGTGGGTCTTAATACAAAAAAAAGCAATATGCACAAAATGGTTGTACAAAAACAGAAGCCACCCAAATACCCACTTAAACTTTCCAATCTTAAGAGGCGCGACGATTACCGCTGTTTTCCCATCTCTCTCCTCTTCATTTGTTTTAATCTCTCAGCTTCATTTACGTTTATCAGTTACAAATGAGAATGCCTCCTCGTCTAAGGAAAGTGCAATACTGTCCTCAGTAAACAGATCAAACAAACGGTCAATATAGAGGAAAGAGGGCTCGCTATACAAGAAAACACTGAACTTTAGAGTGACTTGTCCACTACATACAATACTGTCTGGAGTGATATGTCAGAGAAGGAATCTCAAAATCAGAGCAGAGCATTCTGGGATGTCTGTGTGGATGTTATGGTAAAAAAAAAAAAAATTTGTATAGCTACTGTTCGCACACCCCATTCAGGGATCTTGAGAGTGTATTTGGGATTGAAGTGACTGAAGATAAAGCCCCATTTTTACAAAACCACACTAGGTAGTGCACTAAAACTGTCCTCGACCACCAAAGCAACAACAAAAGCCCCCACCGGATAAAACCCACTGCTGAACTTTTACATTTCATCTTTTAATTAGCTTCCAAAAATATCCCACAAGTCTGGAGATTACAATGAGCATTGCAGTTTGAACTGTTAAAGACACCTTTCATAGTAAAACCATGTGACAAATAAAAGTCAAACAATACGAATTAAAACATTTCGTTATATCTAATATGCATGCAAAGCAATTAGTAACCCCACCGCTGAGGTGGTCCGAAAAAGAGGCGTTTTGGAGGAGACTGAAAGGGTAAATGTCTCCTTCACGGTTTTAAATTGTGACAAATTGTACAACTCTGGCATAACAAGGAGAAAAGAAATACAAATTGTGCGTAGTCACTTTTAACTTCAGAAATGTATGTCAAATACATGGCACTTAACACTAGAATTATCTTTAAAACTGTACAGAGTGAAGGACTACACGTTATATGAGGTGTGGAATCTGTTCACCTCCATTTTATTTTATTACGCAGGATATATCTCCTCAAAAGAGCCCACAGACACACAATAAAAACCACATCCCGAACCCTTCGTTCAAGCACAAAGAGCGAAAGTAAAGCAGCTCTCGGTGAGTGTCATGTCAAAGGACTGGCCAGACAGCATGGCTTTAACTCTTCAACAAATAGATGACGTGAAAACATCAGGTCTGACCTGATAAAGCAGCTTCCCCTAAAGATGCGTCCACTCGCTCAACTCTCTGCCAGTGATTGTCGCAAGAGAGTGGAACACTTGACAAGGTACGTGACGAAACAAATCAACAAAACACTGTATAAGAAAAAGGAAAATAAATGCGGTGTAAAAAGTTGCATTCAGGTCGGCGTCTGTTGAAGTACACCGACAGGAACCGTTTGCCGACTAAGTGCTTAACTCGTTACAAAAAATATGCAAAGGCCCATGTACATAAAAAAAGTTCAGACTAAACAAAACATCTCGCACATCTACTATCAAAGAGAGATGACGGAAAACACCATGTATTATTGGTCAGCTAGAGTCACTTCTGAGTGTCGAAACTAAAGTAAAAAAACGAAGGTTTGATGTTATCAAATGAACATTATGTGTACCCTGTAAACCAATGATTTGGCCGCCCATGTAAACTCTCAGAAGTAGCAAGGTAAGGACAGAATATTACAGGATAAAATGAAATCCGCTTCAATACCAGTACAGTTTAGCGCAGGGATCAGCTAACCTGCTTCTTCTGAAGGTCTTGTGTCATCACACACATACTCAGAGGCCCAACAGCATCAGATCCGAAAACAAAAACAAAAAGAAAAGACAGGGTCATCTTGGCAACACATGAGCCATCATGAAGGACTGCAGATGCACATGAGAACTCAAGAGGGTGTGCACGCACGCATGTGTGTGTGTGTGGATGCTTATTTCTGCAGAGGATTCGTCCAGCCTTTGCATTACACCACACACACAAAACAAACAATTTGCAGTTGTATTACAGTATAAGAGTGTGTGTGTCCTGAGCAGTCTAATGAGGAATGCTCCAAAACGCTTCAACAAAACATGATGAGTCAACTCTGATAAGGCCTGCAAGACGACACGAATAGAAGTATATATATATATATATATAAAAAAACTAAAAAGTGATTCACCCTAAAAGTAGTCCTGGAGTGACGCACACGCTAATACATGTGTGCGCATTCACAAACACACTGACACATCAACACACGTCTGCAGCCACGTAATGCACTTCCACTGATGGCGTGAGTGCGTGCGCTTGGGGTGGGTTATGGGATGTGTGTTTCTATATGTATGAATATGTGTGTAGAGGTATCAGAGGGGGCATGAGCGCAGATGGACATGTGTGTTCCCGTATGTCAGTATGGACATGAGTATGTGTGTGATCATGAACATCCCTGTTTACAGTAACACGTTTCTGTTCATAAGCAGCAAATGTTCAGTCCTAGTGTGTGTGGCGTGCAGTGTGTGTTCACTCGCTGTCTGACAGGGTCTCGTATTGAGAGCACAGCAGAGGTTTGGGTTCTTCCTCCCAGGTGCGGGGTTGAGTCTGGCCCTGTGGAGGCGCCGATGTGCCCTGCTGCGTTGGGGAAGGTGAGGGTCCCGACATCATCCCGCTGGGGAGACGCATCTGCATGGTCAGGGGGTTGCAGGGGAATGGAGGGGGGCCTGAGAGGAGGAACCAAAAAAAAAAAAATGTCAGAGAATATATTAAATACATCAAATGTACAGTACCATTTGGTAGGATTTTGTAATGTTTACAAAACATTGTCTCTTATGCTCACCAAGGCTGCATTTATTATATCATAAATACAGTAAAAAGTCATATTTTGAAATACTGCAATATAAAATAGCTTTTCTGTTCAAATGTATTTTAAAATATAATTTATTCCTTTGATGACAAAGCTGAATTTACATGATCCTTCACAAATCATTCTAATATGCTGATTTGATGCTCAAGAAACATTTCTGATTTTAATCAACTGTTGAGCTGCTTGATATTTGTTGTAGAAAACCCTGATACGTTTATTTTCAGGATACTTTGATGAGTAGATGAAAAATCTATTTTGATCAATGTATTGCAACCTTTCTGAAATTATTCATTTTTATCTCGCTCAAAAGCAAAACATACAAATCTTAACATGGATTTAACAAATTAACCCACATGTATTATATAATGATTTGAAATATTAGGTGAAATTGATTCAGTTATTTTAGTTGGCAGGTTTTGCTAATATTTAACAAGTTTATATTGTGATTGTGTGTGTGTGCACATGTGTACCTGTAGATGAGGGTCTGTCCTCCCACACTCTGTTGGTGAGTGGGGTGTGACGGTTACAGTCTCCCTCAGAGTGGACAGAGGACACCGATGAAGGTCTCTCTCCTCCAGACAGACCAGGACCAGGAGACTTAGTCTTGCGACCGTTAGAGCGCCCTCCTTTGGATTTAACTGAATCAAAACACAGGACACAAATCAGAGATAGTTAGACAAACAAATATAAAGATATCTGAATATGTTTCCAAAATAATTCTCAGCTGGTGGATCATAACTCAAAAACAGGTCACAGGTCTGTTCTGACCAGGGAGAAAAGCATGCAAATAATACATAAGAGAGGCCATGCTTCTTTTGTTGTAGACATGAAAGGAAGGAAACTTTACCAGTCGCTTAGTAAAAATTAGAAAAAAATGGGGTGGTGCCAAAATGAACAGGTTAAGTCCTCAAAAAAATAAAAGTATGCAAGATAAGAAAACACAAATGCATTAAATACAGGCTCATCATGTAACAATTTAATATCACATTCTGTTAATAATTTACATGTGAGCACATTTGGTCCCAAAAAATGCAGCCAAAACCTGACATGCTGCCTTGATGGTAGCTGAATAATCAAGGGTTTATTTGGCACACCTGGCAGGGAGTAGGGGTCTTCAGAACGCCCATCCGCTGAAGCTGGCGGCCCGACAGCAGCTGGCACGCCAACACTCATCGAGTTGACAGAGTTGGATGGCGAGCGATCGTCCATCTGTTCATCATACTTGCCCATGAGGGCTTTCCTAATGATGGCCTCCAGACCTATAGTATTACCGCTGGACTCTGGTGCCGGGTGACTGCGCACGCTCACAGGTCCTAAAACAGATGTTACAGTGGTTGTGTTAAAGAAACAGGAGTGTGTGAAGTGTTATTTGGCAAGCTTTCCTTAAGACACAGGACAGTGTATAAAATGAACTGCTGTTGAGGAAAAAAGACCACAACTGGAGGAGCTGCACACCTGCATTTGTAGAGGCGGGCATGTTAAAGATTTCTGTCCCAGGTTGACCCTGGTCTAAAACAAAAACAGGAAGAGATAAGTTTGAGCCATTTTAGCCAGCAGCAATAACATACATATTAATGTCAGTTAAAACCCAACAAATTCAGTCCCATTAACTCACTGAATTCAGCCTCTGTGCCGACCACCATCTTCTTAATCATTTCCTTCTTGTTCTTGACAATAGCGGAGTTGCTCTCAGTCAGTTTACTGAAGAAGGCTGGTGGTTGAGAGCTACTGGCAGGTGAACGAGATCCCATACTGAGACACAAAAGAGGAGAACGAGTAATGAAAATACAGGATGAAAGATTATGTCCAATTTGTGAATTAATCCTTCCATCGAGTCAAATAGTTTTATTGATTCGTTAAAGAATGGACCCTTTTCACAGACTGACGACGTGCTTCCAGAGATATTAAAAATCTAATTAAAATGCAGAAATTATAATTGTAGTTTCTGTCCACCACTATGGAAGTTCACCCAATCATCAAAATTTAAAAAAGGTCAACTTGATAGAATCAGTCTGAATCATTGTTTGAACCGATTCACTCTAATGAGTCCGACTCCCATCAGTATTGTGTGAATGCATATGCTCGTATGTTATATACCCCTGCTCTGCCTGTTCATTAGGATAGGTGGCTCCTGGCGTCTCCGGCTCCGAAACAGCCCCTGGTGGTGAAACAGGTTCAATCCCATCGGCAGCTAGACTCACTGGAGAGGCCTTACTCTGAGGAGGAGACCTGTCTCTCCCTCTCTCCCTCTCAGCAGCGCCTTCTGGGGTATAGCGGGCGTTAGGGTCTGTGGGGGTCTGGGCTTGGGGGGCGCTGGGAGGACGAGTGAGATCCAGCACAGAGGAGTTGTGATACCCAAACAAAGGCTGTAGAGATGATTGTCCCCCTATTTGGCCTTGCTGCGACTGGCGCGTGTAGTCTTTAGTGATCACCTCCTGTAAAGAGAAAACATCAATTTGGTGATGTGCAAGCAGGAGACAAGTACACATACATTTAGAATATATAATAATTTTATATATAATAAATATTATATATTTTTTTACCTTTGTAATTTAATTTTATTTTAATTGTGACAGCCATAACAGATTGTTTAATTTAACTGTCTAGAATTTGCGTGGCATTTTTGTGGCACTTACACTGATGTGCTGGGCGAGGGTGACCACTCTCTGAGAGCCTTTGACGGTTGAAGGTGCCTGCTGACCTGGAGAAAGTCTGTCCTCAGACCCGTACAGATGTTCTAGTGCGTTCTGGTGAGCTACAGAGAGGACAGGGAAGCACACATAGACAGGAAGAGAAGACATGAAAGTGCGGTTGAGTATGGTGTGGCAGAAGGCTCTGGATACTCTGAGGGTAAAAGCAGAGACGGGTGTGTAAGCGGTGCGGTCACATACAGGCTCTGGGATTACACTCAATGACTTGCTCACATGTGTGTTCAGAGATCAAGCCAACATTATGGAGGCATCTGACTGTAGTGAAGAGTAAGCACTGTGCCGATTAGCAGAAGTGCTTTGAACATAAACACAATAAAACAGAAGCAAAATGTGTGTTTTAAATGAGCTGTGAAGGTAGGAGAGGTGGATATATCTGCTTTACTACCAGGCCTAAGAACCAGGGATATTTTCCTTTTTCTGCAGCTGTAAATTAGATTTTCCCCACTTACATTTTTATGATTAGAGCTTACAATTAATGAAAGTAAAAAATCAGTATCTCAGTATCTCAAAATATTTACAGTTTCAATAACTGTCCATCCATACAGTATAAATTGTGGGTCTCTCTTTTTCTTTGAAACCACAATGATGGGGAACACTGCTGACTTGCAAATGGCCCAGAAGACAATCATTGACACCCTCCACAAAGAGGGTAAGTCACAGAGGGTCATTACTGAAAGGGGTGGCTGTTCAAGGAGTGCTGTATCAAAGCATATTAAATGCAAAGTTGACTGGAAGGAAGAAATTGGATAGGAAAATGTGCACAAGCAACAGGGATGACCGCAAGCTTGAGAATACTGTCAAGCAAAGTCGATTCAAACACTTGGGAGAGCTTCACAAGGAGTGAACTGAAGCTGGAGTCAGTGCATCAAGAGTCACCACGCTCAGACATCTTCAGGAAAAGGGCTACCAAGCCACTTCTGAAACAGAAACATCGTCAGAAGCATCTTACCTGGGCTAAAGAGAAAAAGAACCGGACTGTTGCTAGTGGTCCAAAGTCCTCTTTTCAGATGAAAGTAAATTTTGCATTTCATTTGGAAATCAAGGTCCCAGAGTCTGGAGGAAGAGTGGAGAGGCACAGAATCCATGTTGCTTGAAGTCCAGTGTGAAGTTTCCACAGTCAGTGATGATTTGGGCTGCCATGTCATCTGTTGGTGTTGGTCCACTGTGTTTTCTGAAGTCCACAGTCAACGCAGCCATCTACCAGGAAATTTTAGAGCACTTCATGCTTCCTTCTGCTGACAAGCTTTATGGAGATGCTGATTTCATTTTCCAGCAGGACTCGGCACCTACCCACACTGCCAAAGGTACCAAAAGCTGGTTCAATGACCATGGTGTTCCAGTGTTCGATTGGCCACTATGAGAATCTATGGGATATTGTCAAGAGGAAGATGAGAGACACCAGACCCAACAATGCAGATGACCTGAAGGCCGCTATCAAAGCAACCTGGGCTTCCATTACACCTGAGCAGTGCCACAGGCTGATTGCCTCCATGCCACGCCGCATTGATGCAGTAATTCATGCAAAAGGAGGCCCTACCAAGTATTGAGAAATTAACATTTTTCAGAAGCCTGACATTTATGTTTAAATTTTTTTTTTTTTTATCTTATGTAATATTAAAATTTTCACTGAATTTTGGGTTTTCATTATCTGTAAGCCATAATCATAAAAAATTCACGAAATAAAGCCGTGAAATATTTCACTCTGTGTAATTAATCTATATAATTTATGGGTTTCACTTTCTGAAATGAGTGACAAAAAATATCAACCTTTGTCATGATATGCTAATTTTTTTTAAACAAAAGCAATACAATTTACATTGACAACTCATGGATTCAATTCAGATGAATTGAAAAATCTTAATGGACTTCTAGCACATCCAATAACAACATCTGTAAAATGCAGAGATGTGAATCTTGAGGAATTATTGATTATAATCCCACGATGGTTCCAGACACTTGACAACAGTTTCAGTATTTTTAAATATATATAAGATATATATGTTATGTTGATATATAACAATGCTGCTATAAAACAAATAACAGTTGTGCTCCTTACTACTTTGAGTACTTCTCACTTCTCAATCTCCTCAAACTTTTGAACAGTAGTGCACTAAAAGCAAGACTCATGTGTTTGATACTAGTTAGATTTTAGTCTTTTGGCTGTAGATTCAATAAGATGGTGGAAGAAGCCAGATTTTCAACAATCAATAAGAACCAAACACCTTGAAAATCATTCAGCTCCAGATCCATCTTGACCCTTTTTCTCTATAACTTGTAAAATGTGTTTGCTTCATGCAGCTATCAAACTGTCAAAGTGCCAGTGCCCTCCCTCCAAAAAAAAAAGAGGAAATGAAACAGGAAGCAAACATGTAGAGCTATGGAATGTTCCCCAAATAAAAAATAAAAAAGAGGTAAAGGGGGAACACAAGAGGCAAGCCGATAAAGACATTATGAAACAATGAGCAACCACATGACTGTTGAATGACTGAGCTCTTAAAGTTCACCTCAGGATCTCTCTCTGGTCTAGAAAAGCTTGTCTCCAGACACGTCATTCTGGACCGTTAGGGCGTAGAGTGAATTATCCGTCCACTAAGATATACGCCTGTGGCCGTTACAGAGCAGAAGCTCAATTCATTTAATGAGCTTCATTACATTAATTTGTGGAAGTTTTGACTGTAACGTGCAGAATCTCCCCTCAAAATATGCAAAACGGGAGGTAAACCTTTGGTGGTCTTTAAGCAATGCTTCAGATGCCAAAAAATATAAAAAGCAATCGATAGAAGCATTTAAAAATATATAAATATATATATATAAAAAAAATAACGAAGGATTATGGAAACCGGGTTGATTCTGATCAATGCCAACCACCACAAGCGTGCACTAGGCCACAGACGTAAGGGGGTGGGGATGGGGCAGGGGTGCAGGAGAGGTAGAGGAAGAGTGGAGGGATGGAAAGGTGTTGGGTGGATTGGTAGAACAGGAAGGACAGGGAGGGGAAGGGAGGGAAGGTGGAGTTAACAGCCCAAAGGTCCCAGAGCGTCTTACCATCACATGTGTCGTTGGTTGCGAGCGCACCAGTCTCTGGCATCGCCGCATCACAAGAAATTTGATGCATGATTATCGCGTTTATGAAGTTGGCCGCTGTCATGGTGGTCTTACCGAGTGCTCGAAGTTCGTGTTCCTGTATGGACATCACTTTGTTTTGAGTCTTTTCCCTACTTGACGCGCTGCTGATGCCATCCCCACCGCGGGACGGTATGGAACTGTTGCCGCTGTTGCTTTCGGAAGCCAGCAAGGGGTGCCCTCGACTTGTGGGCAGACTGAGGTGGGCACCAGGGGCCTGGCTGTACGGAGAGGGGTATGACCCACCCGCACCAGGGCTGGCCAGCTTGGGGTCAGACTTTGAAGATGAAAGGTCCTGATGTTTGGGCAGACCTCCACGCCCATGGCTTTTGCCCCCATCTCTGTTTGAATCTTTAGCGTTTGAGTCTGTACCGGATGGGTAACCCTCATTGGCTAGACTAGACCGAAGGTGCCCACTGAAGCCCTGGTAGCGAGCAGATCCTGGTTGCCTGAAGAAAGAAAGGTAAACAAATGATGTTGATAATCTCACTGGACTGACCATCAGGCAGCAGTTTGAGCAGTGGAGACTCACCGCAGCACAGAGGGACTGTTGTGCTCAGAATTGGGCAGGCTCTTTGAGCTGGTGTTGTGCAGAACGCTAGGTCTCTGCTGCAGGCTGTCCTGGGGACGAGGGGAGAGCGCAGACGACTGGTGACTGTATGGATGAGACAGGGGACGAGAACTGCTGCTGCCACCTATCTGTTCTGGTGCTCCTGTTTGGACACAATGTTCAGACATTTAGCAAAGCTGATTTGCATATTGATTATTGGCTAAAGTACACTGACACCGAACAATTCAATATTAATCCAATTATAATTACAGCTATATATATATATATATATATATAAAGCTATATAGAAATGGAAAACCTCAAAAACTAATACAAATGACTAAAGTACATACTACTAAAACTAAAATTAAAAAGAAAACTGAAAATATAAAAATAAGTCAATTGAACATATTGATAAATACTATATTAATGGTTCTAAAATAACACAGCTGTAAAAACAGTTAATGATTTGTCAAGTTAATTGTAAAATCTGTCAATAAGCTAAATTAATTACAATTAATCCTATAAATATTTGCTGAGAAAAGCCCCCAAAGACGACGATATAAAGACATTCCTTAAAGTGGCTGTACACATTAAAAGTAAAAGGCAGTTAGGGCGCTCACCTGGTCTCCATATAGGGGCATGTTCCACGTTACCATGACCGAGGGACTTGTCTCTTTCTCTGTCCCGATCTTTCTCACGCTCTCTCTCTCGGTCTCGTTCCCTGTCCCTCTCTCGATCCCGTTCTCGCTCTCGGTCTCTCTCACGATCACGCTCTCTTTCCCTCTCTCTCTCCCGTTCTCTTTCTCTCTCTGAGGATGTCGAACTGCCTTGGATCTTGCTCATGTGAGAGGCTCCCACTGTTGAGAGATAGAGTTATAAAGTGAAGTGAATGGCTCTTATACAGAAAATTTGTTTTAAATCACCATGTTGTGCTTGTTTGAGTGAGTGTGTTGCTTTGTACCTGGTGAGATGGGAGATGTGTTGTAGGCTCCGCTGGGGAAACCTGGAGAGGTTCCTTGGATGTATGCGATACGATCCATGGGAGATGCAGATGTTCCTGCAAATGGACAGAAAAACGAATGTGCCTCTGACGATCATAAGTATGTAACACGTCATTTTTAATATGACTGCCTATTTTTGTATTCAGCTACATGGCCAGGTTATTTGGAATAGTTCTCCAAAAAAAAAATTATTTACCATTGTTTACTAACTCTCATGAAATTGTCAGTGAATAATGACTTAAATTGTGCTCTATTTCTTTAGAAGATTTAAAATATGTGAAGGACAAAAGCCCCTTTAAGGACCCCTTACCTCTGGGTGAAGGTGAGTAGGTTAAGTTAAGAGACTGCTCTCGAGATGTTAGGCCTCTGAGCAAGTCGGGTCTCTGCGCAGCCATGGCAGCAGCGGCTGGCCACTGGTGCATCTGCTGGGAGGTAATGTAGTCGTTGAAGAGCGTTTGTCTGTTCTCCAGGGCTGCTGTTTCAGGGAATCCTCTGATCAGGTAGGGTGGGTAGTGGTGAGAGTAGCCAGGGCCAGGGTGCAGGTGACGGGGCAGGTAATACGCTGCTGTGGAGACAAGAAACATAGTCAAAGCCAAATTATAAATACATTACATAATGCATGATATACTACGATTATATTCGAATATAAGTTTGGGGCCAGTTTGTTCAAGTCTATTTTGTTCACCAAGGCTGCATTTATTAGTTCAAAAATACAGTAAAAAGTTATATTGTGAAATAATAATATAATTTAAAAGAACTGTCTTCTATTTGAAAATATTGTAAAATGTGGTTTATTCCTGTGATTCAAAGCTGCATTTTCAGCAATCAATACTCCAGTCTTCAGTGTCACATGATATTTCAGAAATCATTCTAATATGCTGATTTGGTGCTTAAGAAACGTGTTATTATCAATGTTGAAAACAAATGTGCTGCTTAATTTATCCAGGATTCTTTAAATATGAATTTGAAAAGAACAATATTTATTTAAAATATAAATCTTTTCTAACATTATAAATGTTTTTACTGTCACTTTTACATTTTGAATTTAAAGCATCCCTGCTAGGGGTGTCAAAATGAATCGTTGCATCGTGATTCGGAGGTGGGTGATTCTGCATCAATGCAGTAATGGACCATAATCGATGATAGCCTATGACGTCATTCGCATATGCAATTGTCACATGAGTATTAAAAATGCACTCTATTTTTAAATCTGAGCTTGGCTTTTTAGCGCATATGGCACGTGTGAGCGTTAGAGACAAACGCTTTATTGCACAAAATATGCGCTGTGAGATGCGTGCGCATTGCTTGTGCTTTTACTCCGCTCGCTGTTATTTTAGTCTTTTACTTTAGATATGCTTTCATTTCTGCTGTTTGGAATACAGTACGTATTAGATGCACTAAACTCATGTACTGAAAGGCTTTCACGTGTGCTTTGTGTTTGTTTGTCCTGAAGCTCGCGGCTGCGGTTAAATGCACTTGCATTACTTTTATGATACGAAATGAATGTAAACAGTCAGTTATGTTTTCAGAACAGTTCAAAACATCTGATATGTGGAAATAGATCTGTGCATTAGTGTGAATGCAGTCTATTAAAGCTGCATGTGTCTATGATCTTTCATCAGTAATAATCAAATGGCAATAATGCTGAGGAAAAAAGAAAAACCCATAACTATGATTATCTGTAAACTTTCGATACTTAAAGCACTCCCAGATACTGAGTGCTTTTAGTTCATCACTTGAAATTATCTTTTCCCCCCTTTATTACTTTATATTTGCTTGTATGTTTTGAAGCTATATGTACTTTTATTTCTTAACAATAATTAATTCATTAATTATATATTAATTAATTAACAATTATTTTAAAAAGAAGCCTCCTTATATAATTTAATAAAAATTCACAAAATAAATTTGATATAATCTTCATTGTGATATTGAATTGAATCGAATCGTTGAAATGATCGTAATCAAATTAAATCGTGAAACCAGTGCTGATTCACACCCCTAATCCCTGCTAAATAAGCGTGCCAATTAAAAACGTTTTAATTTTAATAAATGTAATTACATAACAATTGTTATTATTTTATTTTATATATATATATATATAAATAAAATGGGAAATATCCTGATATCATTTTTATTAAAGTTTTTTTTTTTACTGGTCTGGAAATCATGTTCCCTGATATTTCCAAGTATTCCATAATCATGGCAATTCGAACCCTAATATTTGTGTTGCTGTACTGCAAATACCTGGCTCAATCTGTATTCCCCTGGGCAGAGTAGAAGGGTCAAATGTTAGAGGTATCTGGCCACGGTACATATCCGTTCCCAGCCCCTGCAGGATCCTCTCGTAGGCCAAAGACGCAGTGTGCTCACCAACTGCCAGTGGCGACTTAGTGGAGCTCACCTCTCGAGGGCTGGGAGTGGCTTTTCTCTCCTGCTGCTGGGCCTTACTAGAGCCTAAGTCACACAGAGTGGAACAACATTTAAACATCGTACAAACTACCACCAGCTCTTGAAAGCCAGTGATTGGTAGAACATGATACCTTCATGTGTACGCTGTGAGGTTTCTCTGCCGGACAATGGAGAGGCTCTGTGCGAGGGCGGAGGGTAGCCGGATCTTTTGTGATCTTCATAGCCCACTGGACTGTGGTGGGGTCTGCTGCTCTGCTCTCCACTAAGTGCCAATGGAGAAGTACGGGACAGAGAGCCGGGGGTGCTGACTACAGCGCTGGGTCGTGATTTGCTCCCTACCTCCTCATAGCGGGCCCTGTCAGACCCTCTGTGCTCGGGCCTGAGCTCTAGATGAGAGGACAGTCCAGAGTAAGGCCGAGGAGAGCTGGCGATGATGGACCGCACATCATAGCGCTTGGATGAGCCAACAGGCTCTTGTTTCAGAGGGGTGCCCTGTAGAACACACATTTAGTGAATATTCAGTTAATTTGACACAGGGTTGAGTGGTATTGATGTTTAAAGCATACTGTAAAGGCAATATTTTAATCTCATCAAGTCTTGTTACTTTTGGATTTTCTTTATATTTTTGAATGTATTTAATGAACAAACTATTAAAGAATGACAAATGTAAGGATTTTCATCCAGAAGAAATTAGGTCATTAGAACCTCTGGGAAGAGTTATTTGTTCTGTCAGGCACCTTTATTTTTAAGAGTGTAGAGGTACAAAAATGTACCCTAGTTCTCATAATTTTGTAAATTTCAGTAGTTATAGCTTCAGGCAAAACTTCTAAATATGAAATAAACATGGGAAGAAAAGTGTAGCACTTTCAGGATTTTACTGTATTAAAATGAATTTGTCAGATATCCAAGATAACAAAAAAACATCAATCAAAACCAGTCACCTGGGTGATTGAGCCCTCCTTAGGCTTGCCGATCACAACTCCCTCAGGAGGGATCAGGTGGATGGAGCGTCCTCCCTCTTTGACAGTTGTCACCATGCTCTCGTGAGAGCGTGATTTAAGAGTGTCAGTGGGATGACCAGGGCCACGGGGTGATGGGGAACCCTCTCTTTTCATCTGTTTAACCTCTCGGCGCTGACAGTCATCCCGTGGGATTCCTGGGAGAGAAAAAAAAAGATGTAAGACAAGGGAAATGAGAGCAAGAGCTAAAGGTGATCAGTTGAGGTTGAGTTTCTGAGATCATGCTGACCTTGGGATATGGATCCACGGATGTGATGTAGATGAGGACTATCACGCTCGTGAGGCATTGCTCGACTGATCAAGCCTGCAAAAGAGAGAGAGACAGTAGGTGAAAGAACGTTAATGGGAAAAAGGATAAACAGTGGAACTCTGTTGTCCATGCTTGTTAAAGAAGGGCGTCTTATGCTCACCTTCAGCAGCAGATAGTGAGTCTCTGATGGGTGGCACACGAGAAATGCCAACCTCCATCATGTCATAGGTCCTCTTCAGACCAGCCATGTCTCCACGACCTTCTTCCTTAGAATTTGGACCCCCTGTGTGTTCAAACACAAACAGTAATCAGAGAAAATTTCTCCTTTCATTAGGTTCTGAGCATTTGCATGTTTATGTACACTTACGGTCAAAGGAAAGGATGTGTCCACTGATGCCCTCGTAGACTACGTGCCCCTTAGAAGGAGTGTCTTCTCTGCTTCTCTCTCTGCTGGGGCTGTCCTCAGTGATCAGACGGGATATTGTGCCCTTATACAAAACATCTGCAGGAGTCCCCTGAAGAAATGACAGGAAAGGCTTAAAACAGAATGATAATAATTTTTTGACGTATAGCCAAGTGATACTTTGTTTAATTTAGTGAAAAAAAAAGTAGGATGTAACTTTATTTTGAATGGATTGTTGCTGTTTGCCAATTGCTGCGAGTAGATGTCATCAGAGAAGAGATGTCATTTTGAGGGGGGAGGGGACAATGCTTTGAATGAAAGATTACAAGACTAATTTATTTAAAAATAATAATGATGTGCATGGATAAATCATTTATAATAAACATGGTAATATTACATAAAAACAGTCAAAATGACTTTAATGCACACATAAGAGAAAAAAAAAACAGAAAACAATCAGCAGAAAAACTGCTTCAGAATAAGAGAAAGTAAAAATAATATGAAATCATTTACTTTCGAATAGTATGCAATAATAAAACGTGAACTATAAAATGAGGTAAACTTACAAAGATAGTAACTGGTCAATTTTGATTTACATTTACATTTATGCATTTAGCAGACGCTTTTATCCAAAGCGACTTACAGTGCATTCAGGCTATACATTTTTTGTCAGTATGTGTGTTCCCTGGGAATTGAACCCACGACCTTTGCGCTGCTAACACAATGCTCTACCACTGAGCCACAGGAACACAGGTGATGCATGGAATAAGTAAAAACACTTGTTGGAATACTTTTTTTCAATTATAGCGTGTAAAGGCAATTATGAGTAAAAGATGTAAAAAAAAATAGATTAATATAAATGAAATCATGCCGCACAAAAACCTTTGTAATTTTAGGAAGACTACAATTTACATGAAGGAGGGTAAGACTTCCTGGGGCCTGACCTGATTTGACCATTTTGTTGTGAGAAAAGAGGAAGTGTCAATGGTATTTCATAATCATATTTTAGGTTACAGTAACGAAAAATATGATCATGTTGATTTTGTGCTACAAAAAAGGCAGACAACTGTTCAAACTGTTGCAAGAAATCGTAGCAGGACAAATTAATTGTAATAAAAATGTTATATTTAACTGGCGGACTGGCTAATGTTTCAGCATTACATAACACCGTATGTCGTACAGCTGCATATAACCGTATCTCAGGTCAAATCTTACTGACAATGACTCCTTATCTCCCAATAAATCTGCCAATGTCACACAGTGCTTATATCTGGTCTGATTAAATGCTCGCTCTAACCCATTCTGATTTGCTTGAGCGTGTAATGCGTCACAGTAGGTCAGTTGGCACACTGAGTACGTGTTTGAGTGATCGTAACATCAGACTGCGTAGGCGTATAAACACATTAATAAACGGAGAGAATAGGATTGGACCCAGTATACCTGTTGCTATGGCAACTGATTACCAGTTATATCATAATATGACGTGATATGGCTGTGACACAAACTGCCGGATCCATTCGATTTTTGAAGGGGCTTTTATATGAGCTGACTGCTCACTGTAATGTGAGGATTTCCAAGAATGAGAACATCACGGAACAGAAAAATGCATTGACACAGTTGTAACCACAAATATGAACCAAGTTCACTGTGCATTTTCCATTTTTAAACGTGTGCTGGGCAGACAGAAGCTTCTTACCTGAGTGATTGAACCTCCTCGATATGATATGGAAGGTTCTTGTTGCACACGTGTGCCAGGGATACCCTTTGTGATGCTGCCCCCCTGAACAGCTGGCATGGGGCCTGTGAGAGCGAGTTAACGTTTTCAATCTCTTCATGACATGAGCCTTAATTCTGCTTTTTAATCTCTTTGAATTAAAACTGAATTAAGATGAGTTATAATGATTTGTCCCAAACTCACCCCGTGACGTAGCGCTGTCTTGTGAGGAGAGATTCTCAGTCTGAGAGGAGGCGGTCCCGCGTGGAGACAACTGCTCCTGTTTAACCACTGGAAACCCTCCTGAGGAGATAGAAAAAAATGTTGGATATGGAAAATGGACAGTTGACGTGTGATCTCTCACAATCACGACTCAAACTCACCCATTTTCCTCTGGTCCATCCAGGAGAGAGCCAGGGATCCTGGTGCTGGGATTTTCCCATGGTCAGAGCCATGAGAAGGGTTGTGTAGTTGCATTGGAGTACCCTACAAAACAACATGTACACCAATGTAATTAAGCATGTTCACATTAACAAGCCGTTAAAACACTGAATGTATTATACATAAAACTAATGATAGGTCCCAGTTATACGACTTCCAAAGAACATTTGTACTGTGAGAGATTATGTGCTGCTTTTACCTGCGTGATGGAACCACCAGGTTTGGAAGAGGAGATGAGAGGAGGGGGTTCTGGGATATGGAGAGGCCGCACTGCAGCCATTCTCTCCTGTTGCTGTAGAGTGGGAGCCAATGCTGAAAGAGGGAAATTAAAAAAATACATAGTCTCAATAAGATTAAAAACTAAGTTTAAATTATTAACTATATTATTTACACTACTGGACAAAAGGTGGGAATAATTCAGAATTTTTTTTTTTTTAAGAAATCTTTAATGCTCAACAAGCCTGCTTTTATTTGATCAAAAATACAGTAAAAACATTGATGGTGTAAAGTATCAACGTTTAAATGAACAGTTTTTTCTTTTACCAATCTAATATACTGATTTGGTGCTCTATTATTAAATTAATTACTGGTGCTCAATTATTAAAAATTGTTAAAATGTTAAAAACAATTTTTGCTGCTTTATATTTTTCAGGATTTTTTTATGAATAGAAAGCTCAAAAGATAAGATACAAATAAATCTTCTGCAACTAAATAAATGTTCTAACTGAAAAATACTGAAAATATTTTGTTATTTTTCCCTCTCTTTTTTTTGGGGGGGGGGGGGGGTAAACATTTCTATGCATTCAGAGTTGTTTACACTGTTAAAGAGTTGGATTATCATCACCAGAGTATGGCTATAAGCAACCTAATGTAATCTGACTACAGATTATATATTTTTAGTCAATCTCTTATACAAACATCGCATGTAAATCTGCACGTCATAAACAGTGCAAAAAGAGAATTTGCTTCAGAGCAGAATTCAGACAGCGAGCGCACATTGAACAACAAAACTCCGGTGTTTCAGTGATGACTAATCTGAACGCCTCTGATTGGCCATTGCATTCTTAAACTCAACGGAATCGTGTGAGATTGACACCGTAGAAATGTGGAAAAAGAAATATGATGGAACAAATAAGCCCTAATACTAATTAGATATTATTATTAGGGATGCACCGAATGTTCGGCAACCGAAATTGTTCGGCCGAAAATAAGAAAAAAAAAAATTCGGTGTTCGGCCGAATAAGCGAAAAGACCGAATAATTTGTACCGAACAATGACGTTACGCGATCAAATAGAGGCGAGCACTAATGCAGCAAACACATCTGCAGTGTGGAAGCATTTAAAACTGTCAGAGAGAGAGACGCAAAAATCATTACAAGCACGAAACTCCGACAGCGAGAGATTGCTTAGTGCTGCTTCTCATGTCTCCGATGAGAAGAGGAAGGGGTGGTTGTTGCTGGTTACTGTGATGATTGAAATCGCGAAATTGCCTCAAACGAAATGGCCTAAAACATGCACGATTTGCATGTATTCAAACAGCGCTGCACGAGCTCGCGGCACCAGGGTTCAAAGTCCAAAGCGTGAGGAAATTCTGCGCTGAAACACTGTTACTAATCATTTGCTCATTTTTATTATTTTTTTTAAGCCTGTGACAATGTGATACGTGTGACAAACATCTACCTAAATTCGTAATGAGATATATCTGAGAAATATCTGCATGCTGTTGTCAACAAAAAGAAGCACTGAGGTCTTCCTGGTTCCTGCGGTTTCCGCGAAAATAAAAGTTCCATCAACATTCATAAATATTAGTATTGTAATTTTACTGTTGTTCTGTAAAATAAAATAAAAAGTAAGACAATAATAATGATAATAATAATTACCCTACAACAGCTGTATTAATACATTTACTATAACATTCACCAAGTGTTCAAATTGGGATCTGTAATATTTTCTAATGTTTTAAAAGAAGTCTCTTCTGCTCAGCAAGGCTGCATTTATTTGTACAGAAAAAAATACAAGCCTGATTCAAGAAGGGGGGTCTCAAAAATGGCCAAAAAATATTATTTTACTATCTTATAAATTTTAAGTTAAATTGTGCTTTGTTGGTATAATGCCTTGGCCTACATGGGGGAGGAAAAAAAATGCGAAAAACCATGTTCGGTATTCGGCCTTCGGCCCAGTGTTTCATTTTGTTCGGCTTCGGCCAAGAATGTTCATTTCGGTGCATCCCTAATTATTATAATTAGATTATAATAATAATTAGTGCTGTCAAACGATTAATCGTGATTAATCACATCCATAACAAAAGTTTTTGTTTACATAATAAATATACACAGTATACACACGTTATGAAAATATAAAAACAAACACATCCAGGTATATATTTAAGAAAAATATGTTATGTTTATATATTAAATATATTTATATTTTCAGCCACAGGTGACAGGCATTATCTCTGACTATTGTCGATACACGATACTATCTTCTATTGACACAACCCTACTTTGCACTCAAAGGAAAAAAAATAATTTTTTAATATCAATTTTTTTTAATATACATTTTTAAATATAAAAAAATCTAAAATCAGTTGTTTTAAACTGTAATGATTATTTTCAATAATATTACTGTTTTAACTGTATTTTTGATCAAATAAAAAATCTCAATTATTTTTAACTTTCTAACATTTTATATTTTAGCTAATGTTATTACTTTGTGGGTATATATACACATATATGTTTTATGATAATTATTATTATTTTTGACCTAATTAACAGGGCTATGTTGTCTTACAGGGATTGTAGAGTAGCAGCTGTTCATGGGAGAGTTTGGCCATGTCTCTGGGAGAGAGCTGGTACGGTGACATCACTGGCCGGCCTAGACCTACTGCCCGAAGATCATCAGCCCCGGGAATCTTTTTACCATCCGCAAGAGGAGAGAATTCCCGAGATTTATCTGCACACATGAAAAAAACAAACATTCAAAGGTGATTGTCAAACTGATCATTTCTGGATAGCATTCTATGACACTCTGTTTTACCGAAGGTGAAAATGTCAAAGCTCAAATCATCACAACCCCTGCATCAAAAGCAGCAATCTCCAGTGTGAAAACACATAGACAGCAGTTATTCAGACTCTTCCTTGCACACATTCACAGATCATCAGGCTCATCAACACACTGTAAGCTGGAATCTGCGAGCTTAGCGGCATGCAAACACATCTGCAAATCATTCACACTCCCAGAAATCAACACGCTTGATTAGAGTCTGCTCCAACAGTGAGTATGCGTGTGGTGTGTAAACCTACGTAATCCATGTAGCAGAGCCTGAAGCCATCTCTCGTTCCCCTCCAGCTCTGCAGGGACAGACACACTGCAGCTCATCACATGGCCATGACCCAAGACTCTTTCTCTCTCCAAGTACTCGAAAGGAGCAGTTTTGTGACTTAACTTAGTTCTGAGTGCCCAAATTAAATAACACCATAATCTATTTTTAATAAAGTGAAATTTCCCTGTTGAGGACTCCTTATCCCATAAATAACATGTAATAAAACCGAGATTATATGATAATCATGTTATGGTGGATAATAATAAAATAAACAAATAAATAAAATCTACACCAGTTTGTCTGCACTTTTAAAAGGAATACACTGAAATATAGAATATACAGAAAAGAAGAGTTTAAGTAAAGGATAATGCACAGTCGGTATAAAATTACTGTTAAAAATGCCAAAATGACCTGCTGACTGTACATTATCCTATTTATTATGCTAATACCCCAAAAAAAAAAAATAGAACATGACATATTGATTTGGGCTGAAATGGTTTTACTTTGAAAGAGGAAAGAGGCCACGGAGTGGTGCGAAAGATATACAGACTAGCACAGCCATGTAGGAAATTAACTGCCAGGGGCAACAAGTCAATTATACACTTTAGTGGTCATTATACAAAACACATTTACTGGCAGAATTCTGCAACTGGCCTTTCAGAATCAAGTTTGCCAAAGAGCAGTGTAATAAATATGAAATCATGTCTGATGAATATTACACAAAATAAGAATCACTTATCTCAGCTCATACCAATATGGTCACAAATCTATTGTGCTACCTAATGTGTGTTCAGAGAGTAGAGACTGGCAAGGTGATTACAGTTTTGACCATTTTAAAAAGAAATTTTTTGCTGTATTTTGGTTTTCAATTTCAGTAGTTTCAGTTGATTTTAATATTTAATAAACTCAAGATTTAACTTCTGTGTTTAGGTGGATCACGGCAAAATTTCAGCACTATTTTGCAGACAAATAGATTAATCTATGGACAATAGTGTAGTGATGTATGAAGCACAGCTCACACTTTCAAACCAAGCAGCTGATGGTCACCCTGGAGAACCTGTGAGACCGACTTGAACCCTTGAATCTGTATGAGGAAATTTTTCACCTTAATGTGAAATTCATAATCATCTGAAATGATTTTGCCACTGAAAATTTCCCAAACAGTACATGTGATGCACCCTTTGCCTGTAAAACCTGTCACCACTTTGTTGCACATCTGGCTGTTACTAAAATACCATCAATTTCATTATTGCACATGTCAAGTAACAAAGTTCGTTCACTAGCTGTCCATCTAGGTGGCTGGGTCTTGGCTAAATATACACTGCCATTTTTTACTATATTTACAACCAACACTCTTCACTGCACTCAAAAAGGCAACAACCCTACTGCTCACTCCACATGTGTACAGACACACACATCAGAACTTGCTTAATTGGTGTAGTAGACGCAACCGACGAAAACAATGGTGGTTGAGAAAGCTGGAGAGGAAAATGAACTGAAAGAATAGATGAAAAGATAATAAACCGAGGGATTAAGACCAGCTTACCTTCTCGGTCTCTGTCAGAGACACCAGGGCTGCGAGTCCTGACCCATGGGCTGCTTGAGTCTCCGCCCCCTGTGTTATGTTGAGATTTGGTTGGCTGTGGTTGTTGCTGTTTGGCTTCCTGGGAAGATTCATGTGCCATGGTAATCTGCTGCTGGTACAATGCAAGAGCGTGGGGCATAGCCTGCTGCCTCCCCAGCAACCCAGGCCGGTTATCGAGTCCTGCTACCGACATCTTCAAGCAGAGGCACAAAATGTTTTTTAGTTTTTTTGGCCAATATCTCACACCCCTTGCAGGCATATTATCATATCATATATAACTATCTTGATATTTTAAACTAACAATAATTTTTAAAAAACAATAGTTATTTGTGCTGGTACCTTGGCTGGTTTTGACTTGTATACATTACAGGCTACATTCTGTGTGGTAGTTAGTTCACAGCAGTGACAACAATCACATTTAAGGGGCAATAGTTTTTTCCCAGGATTTTTGAAACTCTATAAGAGCAATATTTTCCAACCTTATTAGATGTATGCATCATTCATCTATGGAGCTAAAAACACCAACTGGTGGTGGCAAGTCACTGTCTTAATGAGTGAGTCATTGATTAACCAGATTTGGTGAAATGGCTGATTAATTCAGGAATGAAGCAAGTGACTGTCTTCATGAATGGGTCACTGAATCATTAACTTAAAAAAAGTCTCATTGACGTTTCAATGTAACAAAACATTGTTGTGTATGGCTATTTTCTTCATGGAAAAACAGCAAAAACAGACAATATTCTAAACATAACTTGCAATATTAACTTATCATTCATTTAAAATCAGTAACATCACGAGGAACATACTTGATAATGTCAGCTCAGTCTCACACATCATATAAACAACAAATACGGTGTTAGAAAATAAATATTGCACACCCCTAATGACCGCCCACATCCACATCATTGTCTTTAAACAGGGTGGTGTTCACAAAAGGCTAATCAATCACAACAGAGGTAATTTACATACAGTCTTAAATGAACCGCAACAAAAACAACCTGTTTGAGTCATTTAAAACAATTACGCCTGTTTTGTTGAGACTAACACCATGCAAGCTCTTTTTAAAACAGTGCATATCAGTTTCCACACATCTCCTCTTGCCAGAGCTCTGACGTTCTGGCTGTTAGCTCATCATGAGTGTCTGAATAGCTAAGAGCAGAGGTGGAAAACTAGCATCTCATGGGAATAAAAACAGCTTTAGTAACCATGGCAACATAGAGAAGATGCGAATCTGTGTAATCTGGCCAGATATGCCAGTTGTTAACATGAAAACCTCATCAATTTCAAACCACGAGTCACTGAAAACAAAGATGAATCTCAGTATGGGTAGGTACTTACTATGGGAGGTATAGTGGCTGCTCTCTGCTTGAGCTGTTTGAGGTCCAGCGGTTTCTGAACTGGAGAAGTAATCACTCCATCATGGGCGAAATTCAACAAACTCGGCCTAGCAGACGTCATTGTGTTGAAAGTGAGAAGAGCAGAGAAGAGTTATTGCTTAATATGGTCAGAGCCTCATTCTCTCTTATTTACGGTCTTTGTAAACAGCCCATTAATGCCACAAAACCACAAACACACACACTTAATCATCATCGCAACACATAAACAAATATAGACTTTCCAAATGCAGTCTTATGGAAATGCAAAATACACAAAAGACAGCCAGACAGACACACACACTTTTCGCTCTGTTATGTTTGGCAAGCTCACAGGCTAATGTTTCCCCTGACTCGGCCAACATATACAGTGTTTGCTGTCATGGAAAAAATAGAGTCCTACAGGACAAATCAACAATCCCAGCCTCCTTAACCACAAAACACATCAGACCCCACCCAAGCAACCAATCAGCCCTCACTCTCATACACACACTCTCACCTGTTCTTGACTGAGCTTTCATTCTCCTCCACCTCATCGGCACTGCATGTGGCGCTGGAGTCGCTGTCTTGAGCTCCACTCTTTCCTCCATGCTCTTTCTTTTGACCTCTTTCTTGCCCTCCTCCACCTCCAGGGCAGGAGGCTTCTTTATCTTCTCCTGCTGCCTCCTTACCACACTCCTCTGGTTCGGTCTTTACCTCCTGCTTCACTCCTCCCTGTTCCACTTCTCCTTTCTCCACTTCTGGCTTTTCATCTGGCCCCATCTCTGTAGCTGCCATGTCCTTGTCCGTGGAGGATGAGGAGGAAGTGGCGTTGGGTGCGGTTTTGGTGCCGTGCAGAGCCCTCTTCTTTGACCTTGCTGTCATCTGAGGAGCGTGGGGAAGGGAGACTCTCTGTGTCTGAGCTGTTATTGGCTCCACCTGAAAAAAAAAGAACATCATAAGAGGGCATGAATATCAGCTGATCTGTTAAGTGTGGTTTGTTTTGGGCACTTCATTTTTCAATTTGGCGCCCTTGAAAATTCTATGATTTGTTTTATCCATGTTAAAACATTTATTGCATGTTCTGGAATATAGATCTTATTATGGACATGATAAATACAATTTTGGTAAAGTACATTGCTGTTCAAAAATTTGGGGGTGGTAAGTCTCTTATTCTCACCAAGGGTGCATTCATTTGTGAAAAAATACAGATTATAGATAGATTTGTATCTATTTTAAAATGTTTTTTAACCTGCCAATTGTAAAATTTCTTCACTGTGTAAAAAGTTGAACAAAGCCATTAAACAGATACCATAAAGAGCAAAAGCTAATGTAGCATATCCTATCAAATTGAACGATTGCTTTGAAAAAACATTCTCAAAACTCTTTCAATTTAAAATTATCCAGGGGCACAGAAAATCTCCTAAACGAAGAATCACTCTTATCTAAATCTAACACGTCCTTTGTCAAATCAAAAAGTAAAGGTAACTAGTAAATACACAGCAGGGGATTATGATAAGCCTCATTTTCCCACTGGCATAACAAACCCCAGCCGTTGAGTGTGCTCTCCCAGCTGGATGTAATTACACAATAACCATAACATAAGCACTTCCCTTGCTGGCTTTCTTTCACAAGCTTTGACCTGATAAATGTGGCTTTATGAAAGCTTACGAAAGCCATTTATCGGCAAGCCACACCTGCTTGCCAAACACACAGTATAAAGTGTTTGTTTCATAGCTTCCTGGCGGACTTGTGGAAGTACGACGTCCACAGCATGACACACACTTTGACACTTAGACAGTTTGATTGCTCCGCTATAACACAACAACTTCACAAAACGTAGCTCTCCTGGAAAAGCAATTCATGCTTGCGCAGAGAGCGTCGCCTCTTTCTGAGAACTTGACAAAAGTAGGTCAGGGTTGTATCACGGGTGAGGTCATAGGTGAGTCTAAGCCACATGTTCCCGATATTCGGAGAAAAGCACTCTATCGTCAGAGGTGTTTGGTTTCAGAGTGAATTGTTTCATAGCTACGGCTGATAACATAATTACCAAACTGCTCATTTGTTTCTCAGATCTTAACTCTGAGCTTCATTACTTCCTTTACACAAAGTCAATGAGTAATGTGCAACAAATGATAGTGTTTAAATGGGCATTAGTCTTTGTGTAATAATTACTGCATGATGATGTGGCTGTGTGAGTGTGCAAGAATCAAGTGTTTGCGTTCATACCCTCTCCGTCCTCCTGAGCCTCCTCCTCATTGCCGCTGACGCCCGATCCCTCCATCTCCTCTTCCTCTGCAGCAGATGGAGCGCTGGCCTCCTCGTTCTGAAGAGCTTTACCTTTACGTCTAGCCTTACGCTCTTTCTCCTAAAACGAACACAAGCACAAAAACAACAGCATGAAACCAAAACTACTGACAATTATAAATAATTCAACCTGTACTCTCTAAGAACTGACCGATTTCATTTTATGCTGTTGCAGAATCTCATCCAGTTTTTGTCTCTTCTTGTAGTTAAAGTAGAAGTTCTTACACTGGGAGACTGTTTTGGAGCCCACCATCTTGGCAATAGCGGACCAATTTCTGCCATACTGGAGCAGACCTATGGAAGTAAGAGAAGGAACATTCTCACTTTACTAATGCAGAAACAGGAACAGAACTATGAGTGATAGCGTAACTATCGTCATAGTTATTGCAATGCACGAGAGACAGCGTCATCGTCTACACGACACAACTAAAATGTCCCTTTATTGATACAGAGAATGGGAAATGATGAGGAGACCACTATAATGGCCAGACCGATTAATTGTAACTGCATATTTAAATAGAAAACAGGTATTTGAAATCAAATCAATGCATCCTTGGTCCCAAACGTTTTCACAGTAGTGTATGTGTAGGTCTCATTTTTTTCCCCTACCTGGTGTCCCACTAAGTCACATGCACTCAAAATAGGGCAGCACCAAGGCTGTTACAGTTTATATAAGATTTATATTACACACTTCCTAACAGACAATGCCTTTCAACACTAACACACAAAATCCCTGTGCGCTGGGTAACGGAAGCCTCGAGCGTTCCCATTTGCCCAGCCTTGCGTCGTCATTAAGAAAAATCTCAATAAAAGGTCAAAGATCACGTGCTGCCGCTTGCCGTCTGAAGGAGGAAAGTGGGGCAACAGCCTGACATGAACTGTTCTCAATCATTTAACACCAAGCTAACGCACAGCAGACATCAGCCAAGTCATTGTGTGCTGCTTAGCTTCACATTAGGAACCTATCTTGTCCAGACTAAATAGCTGCTTTGATTGATATCGCTAGTGACCACAATAAAGCATTGCTGCCCTCCACATCAAAGCTACAAGACAGTCAGTGTAGATTGCACAGGGATGGAGAGATAAAATGAAGAGTGTAAGTGCAAAAAAATGCCCTTAGTGACATACAAACAAGCAAAGCAAGAAATCATTTGAAGTCTGATTTGTATGCTTATCCTCAACATCTCTGATCCTTGTTTCTGTCTCTGTTTATTCTTCAAACTTCCAGTTGTTTGTCAGAAACGCACGCACGTCCTAATCTATGTAACATGGCAAACACACACAGACACTGCTGTGCAAAGGCTGCTTAAATAAAAGCCTGCATAGCAATGTACACACACACAATTACCCAGAATTACTTCTATATAACAGGTCAAAAGTCAAGGAAACTCCATTCTTGCCCAATCCAACAAATGGCAAAGTAGTGGTTAAATCCAGTGAAGGGTCAAACACTGTCCTAAACTTCCTGAAATGCAGGTTTCATTAATCTTCAATTTCAAAACATGGCATTTTGTCCAGTACCTACAAATGTTAAGAGTACTCCAATAAGACAATGCTGTCCAATCAGCTTTGGTAATTCAAGAGCATGTACCAATGCTACATCCAATTGAAATCCTCAGCATTGGCCCACTGTGGATCATCCAATCAGGGAGATGCATAAAGAAAATATGCAACCCTCTGGTCCATTCTTTCTCTCTTCTCTCTTACTCCATCAGTCTTTTCTTCTTCGCTCACAAGAGTTCCATGGAAATGCACAGCAAAGTCTCTTGGAGCTCCAGAACAGCACGAGGACGAGCAAGAAAGTAGAAGAGAGAAAAAGGGAGTGGTGTTTGAGAGGGAAATGAGCTCCCCATTCTTCCTCTGATAGTTGCGCTGTCGTTTCTCTTACTCTCTCTAAACAGAGCAGCCCTTCTCTTTTTCTTCTCCTACTCTCTCTCTCTCTCTAGTATTTATCAAACTCACGCGCTTTCTCTCACCAGCCCTCTCTCTCTTTCTGTCTCAAGGCCATAGTTTTTTTCCACTCCTCTTCACTGGCTGCCGCTTGGCTGGACTTTAACAGCAAAGTGAAGCTGAGATGCAGTGACTCCTCCTCCCTAATGCCCGTCCTCCCTCCCTCCCTCCCTTCACAACCTCATCTGATCTCTTCTATCATTCTCTCTCTTCTGCGCTCTCTAATGCATATTGTCTGTGCCAAAACACATCTACGCTCAAACACACAAAAACAAACAGACAATGAGAGCAAGAGATTGTGGCAGAAATAAAGAGAAAGAGAGAGATTTGAGAGGTTTGATGTTGATATCATGAGAAAGCAAAGAGAAAGCAATTCCTACTAAGTGACCTGCTTTTCTTCTTCAATGTGACCTCTACACACAGTCCTTAACAGCAGTGTGAGAGAGGAAGAAACAGGGAGGCTTGCCAAATCCTCTAATTCGTGCCAACCCACAATTCAGCTACTTCCTTTCTCTCTGCACTCCAACAACTGAATCTAACCACCCACACAATGTTACAGAAAGAAAGCTCATGTTTATTTAAATTAGGGGTGTCAACGTTAACATGCTAATGCATGCGATAACCGATAAATCGAAAATTTTTAACGCATATTTTTTTTTAATGAAAATGAATCGTTTCATAAGCTTTGACCCACACTTCTTGCCATCATCGCAGCGCGGAAGGTTATCTATCATCGTGTGATAAGGGTACAGCTAGTGTTGCCAGGGTCGCGGCACAATTGGGCTATTTTGAAAATACAGTCACGGGAAAAATTGCATAGCCGTGGGTTGCGGGTTTTTTGGACCACGGCCGCCAGACAAATTTAAATAGATCCTTTTAATAATGTGTATTATACTTGAAATGTATACCTGGCAACTTAAGAACGGAGAGGCAGTTGTAACATCACAAACAACGTGAGTTTCAGCCAGAGCATACGTTAAGGCTTTTACACAGCAGAAATAAACATGACAACAGCCACTATAGATTATATAAGCTAACAAACACACGATTACGATAGAATATGGTTTGTATGTGGTTTTCTTGAGATGAATGTGTACATCTGAAATGCTAATTTGTGCAGCGGTATAAAAGGCTATAAATAGCTTATTTTAACAACAGTAAACGACCAAATTCCACATGTGATCGCAAAAGGAAGTTATTACAAACACTCGATGGTGGTTTGAAGCGAGTTCTGAGTAAAAGTGTACTATTGATCTCAGAAATTGTCTTATGAAGCATGATGCTAATATTAGCTGTATGCATCTGCAGAACATGTCCATTTCTTATTCATAATGCATTGTCATAAAACTTCACGTAAGGTTGCAATAAAATGTTTTGTTGTATTTATTTAGAAATACTTTTGATAATAATTGGGTAAATGTATACTGGGATTGAAGCAATGTGGCTTGGTAAACGTTTTATTGCCAGTATAAAGGCTGTTAATGGCTGAATAAAACAAAATAATAATGATTATGTCTCATACGGAGGTGTGAAAGGTTCTGTTTCCTTGAACTAGTTTGTCATGCATTTCTTTATTTCAACACATTTACAGGTAAATCCTAGTATTTTAAATGTGTGATTATCATGATTAATCACAGTCCATGACTGTGATTAATGCGATTAAATTGTTTAATCGATTGACAGCACTAATTTCAATACAGCTGTTACTCTCAAAACTGCAGTGTGTATGTGGCAGGGTGTGTTTTTGAGTGGTGTTTAAACACACACATTTTTTTTTACAATGTCACACATTTATCAGCATTTACTAGAGCTAAGAAAATGTTCATATGCACACAAAACGGTCTTAAAAGAACACGGGAGGAGAGCTGTGTGCAGTAGCTCTGAGTTATATGTTACACAGGCCTTTATCCTGCCATCAAGTGCCACCACGGCCACATACACACTCACTTCCCCTCATTTAATCCGAGATGTGAACACAAGCGAGGCCACCCTGCCTTTAAAAGGCTGGGCCAGCGTGCATTAGTCACAGAGCAGAGCTACTCTCTCTCTCACTCTGTGTGTCTAGGAATGCTGCGAGACGGCCAGGTGCCATTAACATATATTACTGTTGTCTCCCTCTCCCGCTTTAAAAATAATCACAGATAAACACATTAGCATAGAGAGCAGTAAGCGGATTTAAAAAGCACAGGCGAGGTAACTGGCTGGTGTTAAGAGGGTCATGGGGTGGCAGTATATTTTGGAACAGAGTAATAGTAATACAAAGACAAAGCAGGCACACTAAGGTTAATAACAGCAGCGTTGGGAAAGATTGCAGTCTAGGCTTGGCTTTGATGGTACACTATGTTACCCAGACACATCAAATTAAAAAAAATGCAAGTTGGGGAAATTATATGAATTAATGTCTAAGTTAAATAAAAGGGGTTTGTGCATTAAAATAATTTTTTTAAATAAGGTATAATAAGGTTCTTGCAGAATTTAATGAATGAATGAATAGATAGATAAATATGGTTTTAGCACCACAATAGTTTATTTAAATGTATACATTAATGAATGAAAATGTGTGTGTGTGTGTGTGTGTGTATAATACAATTTAAGTGTTTTTTACACCACGTCTGACCCTCAAAATTAAACAGATTTCTATGCAGATTACCTTTTTTAGGACTGCATGAGAAATCACTAACTGCTTTCAAGTTACTGAACAGAAAATAGGCATGAAATGTAAAAGAAACCATGTGTTAACTTGCCCAGGGTTGTAGTGTACTGTGTTGCAATATTGTGACAACTTCTGAATGAGCTGTTTTTGCAAATTAATTATCACGCATTAACACCAAATCCTCATTTCAAAAGAGCGCTCTCTTCAAAATAAATGTGAATATCTATAAAAGCTACAACATTATATAAACTGATACTTGTTGACATGGAGTCAAGGACAAGTTCTTGTAATTGTAAACAACAAACTTGATTAGGCCCAGGGGACTTTATCATTAATGAAATGTTATTAAGTTGCAGATCCTGTGAGTGGTGTGTGGAGCAGGCGGCCTGATGGATCAGATGTGATGTGCCGGTGCCAGAGAGAAAGAGAGCTGTTAACAGAGCGACGTGGAAGCAGCTCATCTGAAGTAGGTCAGCAGAGCGTCCGTTTAACACTCTAACAGTCTACATTACAGACCAAACACTGACACGTACAAGAAAGAAGATTAGACCTTTGCTCTTTACTCAAACTTTCTGTTTTCTGCTAATATAATCCCGCATGAAGTTTTGAAGGTCCATTAATGAAGCTCTTGTTATTAAACAATGAGTAAATAATACGTCCAGCTGTCATATAAAAATGCGGCTCCCACATTTAGACACATTATTATGTGTATCACTAAGTGCATATGTGTGAAATGAGGCCAAGGGTACAGTGTGTGATCTAGTGCTCATGTAAATGTTTGTGGAGTTGCTAGGCTAAGTGTTACAGGTCTTATCAGG
The DNA here is from genome assembly GCA_027422405.1 of Ptychobarbus kaznakovi. Classification (NCBI taxonomy): domain Eukaryota; kingdom Metazoa; phylum Chordata; class Actinopteri; order Cypriniformes; family Cyprinidae; genus Ptychobarbus; species Ptychobarbus kaznakovi. The sequence continues at coordinate 9,186,022 of CM049810.1, forward strand.
CAGAGTTACATCTAGTTATCTGAACACAGGGAAATCCTAACTGTCAACATCCATCAAGACAAACAAAGAGCCCATTATGACCTTTCTGAAAACATTGTCTTTGAAACTATATTTTGATCCAGGCCACCAAAATAATACAAAACACATTAGTGTTTTTTTTAATGTTTTCTAACTTAATTGTGTGTGCACCAATGGCTCTACACTGTGAGAATATTGTCTATTCAATAAATGCAGTAGTGACAAAACACCAAACATGGGTTCTGACCTTTCTTTGCAGTCTCCATCTCCTCTTCAGTCCAGCGAGAACTTTCATTCATCTCCAGATTTGCTAAAATGTACAGAAAAGAAGAAGTCTCTATAATACAATTCAGCGACCATCTTGGTAATCAACCCCAAGTTGCTGTTTTCGCTTTAAGTGCAGCTTCTATCTACATAAATGGGAGAGATCAAAATCTCCCAAAACGGTTTCAATAAAATTGTTTCAATAAGCTGTAGCGCGTCTTCTTTCTTTTACTCTCTCAAAAGCGGCTTCATATCGGCGCATCTCGGCTGCACTACAAGAGCTACTGCACACTACATTTTCTCTCGCATCTTGGGACAGTTGACAGAAAGAAACGCATGCATGGCATTTGGTCTAGTGATAGCAGAGGGTCCATTCACATGTCGCGTCTTTTGCGCGCTTAAGTTCATTATTTCAAATATAGATATGTGGCAAGCGCGCTCATAATAGAAGATTTTAAATGAAATATATGCATGCTATAGGTCAGCACGAACGTCTTTCATTGGCAAACGGTCTGTTGCTGGTGCAGATGTTCAGCCAGGCGGACAAGTTGAGAACTGTTTTCAGAAATTGAAATGCCTTCTCATTGTAAAATCAGGGAACACTGTGACACTCGGGGGACAGATGGTTTCTACTCAACCATCAAAGTATTTGTACAGCATTTCATTATTATGATCATTCTCGTTCTGTTGATATTGCTGTTAAAATGTCCTCACATTTAGGGAAAACAGAAAAGGCAAGTTATAAAACTACAAGTGGGACAATGTTATACAATAAAATGTTGTGCACGGTTAATTTGCAGAACAGAACAAAGAACTCATTTGAACACATGTGACCTCAGAGACCCACAGAAAAAGTCAATGGTATGCAAGTGTGTACTAACCCAGCTCACTGCTTAGTGGTGAAGTGTTCTCTTCCTGCTCGTTGGTCATAGAGCGAGTGACTCGTCCTTTCCGGTGACCGCGGCTGTTTGCGGTGCGCCGACCTTTAGCGGTTACAGGAGGCTCTTTCTCCTCCCCGTCCTCACCAGAGGTGTCATCTCTGCGATAACAAAAAATATCATTACCATAGCTGAATCATGCTCTTATCGCAGCAAAATTACTCATACATTATTTTTTAATTATCAGATAGATAGACAGACAGTCAGTCAGTCAAAATTTTCTAAAATCAGAGCATTCTTTTAAGACAAAATTGTAAGATATAATAGAATAACTTTTTAAACTGTTAACAGATAACATGCACAACCCAAAAAAGCCCTACATGAATGTGAACACACTATGCAAATGCTTGCTCACTAGCTAGTGTATTCCCCTTCAGCTGTACGGCACAGTGTCAGGAGTTGCTGTGGGATGAGCAGACTCTCATTTATCTTACCTGCACATTATCCATCTTGCAGATACAGTACTAAATATAGGAGCAGCAGCTGTGCCCGCAGGTTGTAAGAATCATGGGGGAGAGGTCCGAGAAATGCACACAACTCTGCTTCATTCACTCATTTAATGTATAGCTGGCATGCTGGGGGCGTATACTGAGGCCTGTGTATTTGGGCCAGTGCTAATGTGCTCTAATCACACCCTGCAGTACTGCTGACTGCACAGGTTTAGTTTAGATAATACATTGTTACCTGTACTTCCCTAGAGTATTTTAATATAGTGTGCACCTGCGAGTGAACTAGTGTTCAGAAACTAACAACTCACTAAATTAGGCTGAAATGATACAGAACCGGCATCTGTGCATAACCATTGTTCAGTGAAAACTAGAATGCGGTGTTTCTACATGGACCGGTCTATTATGCTGTTAATATTAATCAAATTAGAAAAAGAGAAACCCAGTCTTTTTTGGTATTTATCATTTTTATATTAAATTAATTTAAGTGTATATAAACTAAAAAAATAACATTTATTAAAAAGTATGTAAACATATTTTAATGAATATTTTGTATTTGTATTTTATGTACACATTCTTACATTCAGTATATTTACACTTGTTTGTATTACCATTTCCTTTATTGATTACTTTAACTGTTGAAATTAAATTAAATTAAATTAGTGATGTGGCAAAAAAAAAATCTGAAAAAATGTTGGTATCATGACCACAGTTCTATCCTATAGTTTGTAAAACCCAAACTGCTTAAAAGAGCTCTGAATCAGAGGACTTTAGCACTAGCATTGAGTGGCAAGTCAGCAGAATGCTTTTTCCACCTGCCGTTATATAACCGCTCCTTTGCTGTTTAAGCTGAATTACAGAGAAAAACAAGCTGTAAGGCCACAGGTTCAAAGGATGTGATGAGAGAAAATGCAAGGAAAAAACTGCAGATGGATGGGTGTGAGATGAGAAGGAGAGAAGGCGAGTAAAAGAGAAAGATACTCACTTCATGCCATCCTCTTTCTCATCTCCCTCTGCTTTTTCCTCCTCACGGTCTACCTCCTTCTCTTTCTCCTTGTCGTCTTTCTCTTCCTGGTTGTTGCGGTTCACCTGTGGCTGTGCCTGTTGGCTATTCTGTGAAAGCAGCCAATCAAAAAACAGCAAATTAAAACATCAAAAATCTAATTCAAATCTAAAAAATTACTTCCACCTAAAAAAAACACCTCTCCTTTCTGCTAGAATAAATGGACATCCTGATTAAATTGTAAAAAAATGCACACGCAAGCTCAAGTTCATCCATGATGAACTGATGATTTTAACAAAAGCAAACACAAGTGGTGGTCTTAACACCCAGGCCTCACTTCTATCTATATATCTGGGTTTTCCTTCACATAAGAGTTCCATTTTGAATTATGATGCACCATAAACCATCTATTTTTGTCAGGAAAGAGAGAGTATGCTCCACTACAGCTACTACAAGAGGGAGAAATGGATGACAGAAGGATGAAGGGGGAGGGGACAGAGACAGAATCTGAGGGGACTGAAGATGGACAGATCATTGAAGTGAAAAAGTGCAGGAATCTCAACATCTCCATACTCTCATTCCACCTCAGAGCTTTTCAGTTTGACAGACGGCACATCGTATAACCTTACGCACACACATATGAGGACAGTCACAATACAGGACAATTCACTTGAAATTTGAACCAATACATTTCAGCAAAATTATTCTTCCATGCTAACCAATTGATTCTAAAATAAGACAAAAAAAAATGTCTTCTCTAAACACGGTCAAATTAGACATGTCAGCTGCCCACATCACTCATTACAGCGCAGCATGCATACACACTCAGTTATTCATGCACAGTTAAACACACACATACAGACGCACTCATCCAAATAGTTACTTGCTTTCTGTTTTTCTGTCTCCCTTTTGTTCATGCTTTCTTTCACCCATCAGGCTCATCCCACCGTATCCCTCGCTTTCTGTGTTTGTGGCACTGGCTGAGAGCGTTTTAATGCGAGCCCATTAAGATCAGGCGATATTTAATGACCTGAGCAGAACCGCTCCAGCAGCAGAAGACCAGTAAAACAAATGTGTTTGGACTGTGGGCTCATTATTCTATCAGCTTTTATTGAGCCTGCTATTATTGCAGGCAGCACACGCACACATAGACACACACACACACACACAGAACTCTCTTCCTAACAAGTTCACTTCATGCTCTCTAGCTTTAAAACAAAACATTTCATACATTCACGATGCAACAGTTCCCTGACTCTCTCTCTGTGCGTGACCGCCCGCACACACACATACAGAACTTAATGAGTGTGTAAGATCAGGAGAGAATCACTGCGGACTCCAACAGGGCACAGAGCTAGATCATTACTTCATATGGTTTGAGCTCACTTTGAGGTGTGCGTCTGTGATACTCATTAGAATCATGCTGATTTATTTTTAATAACACAATCTCATTAAAAAGACAAGCCGAATTCTCACCACCACTATAAACACTAAGCATGTGTTTTAAATGGGGGACAAATCCACAAGCAAATAATAAATGTTTAAATTATTTAATATACAGTAGCATTATGCCATTGTCAACATGCTTGACGTTTTCATGGCTTATGCTGCATTCCATTCAACTCGGAAAGTCGTAATTCCAGCGTTCAAATTGGAAAGTGCAATAGGACACCACTTGATGCAGGACTTTCAATTTCAACACTCTCAAAGAAGTCTACAATTGGTTTTGCAGAAAGGTTTATGACATCATGCAAAATAGCAGGACTTTAAACAAAAACACAGCAGTGTTTTATTGTGCAACATTACACAATAAGAAACCGGTTTACAATGCATAAATATCTTAAATTATATTTTCTGTTGATCCATCACACACCTCAAAAACTAATTCTAGCATTGGCTTTTTGTTTCTTTATAGATAATCTTACATGAAGGAATATCTTGCACCTAACTTTGAATGAAACTGAGTATTAAAGTGTCAAAGGGCATGCTGGGAGATGTAGACTCACGCTGACCTGGCTCCTGCCTCGGCGACGGTAGCTCCTGCGAACAATGTTCTTGTAGTTCTCATTCTTCTTAGTCAGGTAGTAGAACAGGACACACTCATACACAGTCTGTGAGCGGACACACACACACACACACACACACACACACACAGAGAGAGAGCACTTCAAAACTTACTCGTTCTGCTCATACAATCTGATCATATTCATGCACACTGCCTGCAGTGCAAACAATGAGATGAAGAGGATGGTATTAATAAAGACGCAGGTGTACCTTTCTCTCCAGAAAGGAGGCTATCAGGGCAAAGTTTTTTGGGTGCTGGATAAACCTGCAGTGAGGGAGAGGAAGAGCTGTGATACAGAGCAAACACAAGCTTCAAATGCTGTGTGATCATCTTTAGGTGACTTTTGTGAAGGTTGATTCCTCTGGTAAGGTTCAACATTGGCTTATGCTTAAGAGCTAGACTAGACAAGATCTCTCTCACTTCCTTTTGCTGCTGATCTCGGTGTCATGATCCAGAACTTTACAGTGCCCTTGCCACTCTCAAACCAAATATGACACAGATAGGTAGTACTGCACTGAAATGTATTTCTTTAAGCAAAACACCAAAACAGCTTTTGTTTAGCCTAAAACAAAAATAAAGGTTTGTTAATTAAATTTCAGTAATTGGGTAATTTAACTCTGTATGCTATTCAGGGTGTTGTGTTTACAGGTGTTAATAAACCACTCATAGTCAATTTCTATGGCAACAAGCCAGCTGAACAAATTTTCTCTAGTATCCTTTTTGGTTAAAGTTAAGTGTGTTCACACAGCTGACAGAGTTACCTTTTGCGACTTAGCCACATTATGTGCACAAAATCGATGCAGACACAATCAATCAAAACGTGTTATCAGAAAAGCGCTAATTAATAATTTCAATCCTCTAATGCAGCGTTCCTCAAATCTTTCCATGGAGGTCCAATCTGCTGCAGAGTTTAGCTCCAACCCTGATCAAACTCACCTACCTGTGATTTTCTAATGGCCTTGAAGACTCTGATTAGCATGCTCGGGTGTGTTTGATTAGGGTTAGAGCTCAACTCTGCAGGAGTGGGCCAGATTTGAGGATGCCTGCTCTAATGTGTTTGCAGGCAAAATCCATGAATCTATGCAGCTGGGAATTTCATGAGATGATTTGCCATGTTGACCAATAGAAGGCTGCTTTGGTTTAAATGTTACTTTTGTGTGAGATGTGCTTCATATATCGCTGCACCTTTTTTGTCTGCAAAAATGCATTACATTTTTGTTCTTTTCATCTTAAATTTTGTGCTCAGGATAATTTATTATGATCCCGAGTCCAAAATGTTTGCCTCACAGAACTTTAAGCTTAAAAGCCTGTGGTCATTCTAAAACGGTGCAGCATGTTTATTTCAGTTGAATGATCTTTTTAGTTTGCCTGCAGAGGACTGGAGACGGCTGCTCAAGCAGTCGTGCTTACATCAGCATCAGCACAGAGATGTAGATTTCAGCTGTTCGAGTTTCACCTAGTGCAGCACCACTAGCCAAATATAAAACATAACCAATGCACACAAACTGCTGAGCTCTCAAAAACCAGGAGAGAGTTGCTAAACCACACGCCGACACATTTCAGTACCGATTTCATAACTCCTCATTCCTTCAAGCAAAATCAACATACACATCAATGCAAAGACAGAACGTACTTCTCACGAAAAGTGTCCTTCTCCTGTTCGCTCCACATATTCATGACCTGTCTGTCTTTGTAGACCTTCATGGGATCGTTTATCAGCCCGTTCATGTTGATGAACTTTATCCTTTGCTGCTCGGCATCAAACAGCATGGGAGGAATCACAGCTAACTGACGCATCTGCTTCTCTGAGTTCTGCAGTGAAAGAGAGCGTGAGAGAGAGAGAGAGAGAGAGAGAGAGGAAGATGCAGTCACAAAAAATGAAATGAAAATAAATATGCAACAAGAAACCGAGAAACAGTAATGCCAAAAGCAGAGACAGTCAGCAAATATGTGGGCCACTGAATCTTATGTCTGTGTTTAAGAAATGCATCAGCCACAAAACCCTACTTGTTGTGTAAGAGACATTTAGTTGTGAAGCCACTTTGATAATTGTGCACTTTTTCCAGACAGACATTACGATGCTGAGCCAATATTGTTTTTCTGCCATGTTTAACACAAAAAAGAGCAGAAGGTAAAAGTTAGTATGGCAACATCACTTCACAGAGCGTTCATAGAGCGTTCTATTATTATACGACCGTCAGAACCGCGCATATAGCCGCACTGACGCCTTTACATTGTCAGGATTTACATCCGCATTCAAGCTGCGCTGAATGAACGGAACAGCACGGGACATTGAGTTGCCTTTATAATCATGACAGGTTTAATTCACCCACAGAAACGGAGAAGGAGAAATGATTCGCGTTAATCTTAAGGTCCACCAGAGCTTTTTTTTTTTTGTAAAGTATTAATTATGAGAAAAGGTTTGAATAAAATAAAAGATTAATACCAGAATTTACTGTTATTATTTATTGATAGTTTAACTAAAGAATTCATCAACTGATGAGAAAATTATAAATATATTAATTGAAATATAATCGATAGATTAGTCGACTAATCGAAAAAATAATCGATAGATTAGTCGACAATAAAAATAATCATTAGCTGCAGCCCTAGTAGGGACCATGTAATAACTTGAGGAGGCATGAGATCTGTTCAAGATTGCATTTATCTACAACAGAACATGTCAATCGGAACACAGTTCATGCACGGAGCTCACCTCTAACGAGCTGGTGTGTTAACAAAGAGACATGCAAAATATGCAGAGCGGGGGTAAGCGAGGACTGGAATTGAGAACCGTTGCTTTAGTGGCTACGTAGAACACGTTATTTGTTTTCCGTGCCTTTCTGCATACGGATAGACGCTTCGGGCACACCCCTAACCCCTCCCCCTGATTTTATCGTCCATCACGATGTTTCACCATAGACATCGTCCAATGCTAATTTGATAGACATCACCCAACCCTAACAGATACATAAATAATCCTTTTACATTCATGAGTATGCTTGTCTATTGAGTCTAGCAACGTTTTCTCCAGAATTGTTACTGCAGTTTTGGTAACACATACACATACACTAAGGCATTTACAATGTTTTTGAAGAAGTCTCTTATGCTCAGCAAGGATGGATTTGTTTGATTTTTTTTTATTTGATAGAAGCATTTTGTAATATAATATTTTTGCTGTCACTTAATTCAATGCATCCCAGCTAAATAAAATGTTTACTAAAAAAAAATCTTACTAACTCGAAATATTTAAAAGGTAGTGTGCAATATATGATTTGACTAATATATTATTAGCCCAAAAAATACTGCAAAGGCATATCTTTAACTATTTGTTGTCATATGAACAAACAGTTTTTGTTTCATACACCAAATTCTCACTAAGTTCTTTCAGTGAATGATTTAGATTATTTCAGATGGCTAACTGGTGAGCTGATTCATTAAAAGTTTACCGTATGTGAGTTAATCGTTCATTAATTAGATTACTGTTTTGAATGCACAACACAATATGAAGAGATGTGTCTTGACATTAATTGACGGTACAGTGTTTTTTATCTCCTCAAATTCAAACTGCAAGCTCACAGCTATGGTAAAATGTATTATTCTATGGTGCTGTAGATTTGGCACTGAAAAGCAGTGCAGGAAACAATGCATTTATGCCAGCTGCACCCCTACCTCTTGCTCTGAGATGCCATCGATGATCTCAGAAACCTCATGTTCGCTACGGGCTGCTGAGGCCAAACCCCCACCTCGTTGAGCCCCTCTACTGTAGAGAAACACATAAATGTAGATATAAATACACTTATGAAAGCACACATGACCATGCAAATGTCTCCAAAGCTCACAACAATACAGGACCACTCACTTCTGCATGCGCTCTTGCAGCTCCCTCTGTTTGCGGATCTCAGGAAACTGTTTTTCGTAATACTCCCGCACTTTGCTCTCTTTGGCTCTGCGGCGTGGGTTATTCTCAATGCGGTCAACTTTCTTCTCCCAGGCCTCCATTAGCTGGTCGTAGCGCTGACAGAATTTCTGTTCCTGAATACACAAGTCAGAACATAAAGGGTGAATATCAAAGTCTAGACAGTGGACACTGCAGTAGACTTATCAAGAGAGGAAATATTAGAATGAATGTAATTACTAAAAGCTAACAGTTCCAATCTAGTTTTTAACCAACCCATTATTCAATAACTACAATCTAACCACTCTTTTCTAACATTTAGATCCTCACTGGGATCCTATGGCAGGCTATTCTTGTTGTCCTAGTACTGAATAAACAAACGTACCCAATATTCAGGTACAGCGAGCAGCAACAGTGCCATCCAGCTGTATTTCTATGCATGCATTCACTTACCCACTGTTTGCGAGCATGATTTCTTCTTTTGAAATACAGAATGAGCTTCTTCCTCATTGCCTGATTTCTGCAAAAAGGGAATACATAATCATTAAGCAACATAAAATGCTACTTATAAACTTCAGCTGATGCATCTCATCAATATTTGCATATACAAGAGAGTCCAAAACATCAGTGAGCTTTGTGCAACAGAAAGCAAAGGCAATCATATTTTGCATAGGTCTAGGACCCTAGATATGGCTTGGGTCCCTCCTTCAATGCAAAGTCTTTTTTGAGCTTACATTATTTTCCACAAGGTGGAAAAAGTCTGAACACTTGGAAAAGGAACAGCACAAACAGCACTATCAACATACATAAGGACCACTAAAAATGTAACAAATTTATGACAATATAGCTAAAGTTAAAAAAATTGTTTATGAGAGAGTTAGCTAGGTAGTTAGCCAGCAATGCAGGTCAGATCTTTAATTCTCTCACTGCACGCAGATTAATTCTCTCACACAGCAGAGGTCACGACCATTAATCTACTCACTTCTTGCATTAATAAAACCTACACAAGTGTGTGTTTATCTTCCAGCACTTCCCACAAACTGCATATTTACGCCTACACGTCGAGGGAAATCGGCCTGGCATCATGTGCATTCAATGAGACACTGGTGCACTTGGCAGAATCTCTTTGAGTCATTGTTTTGTGTTTGTACTTGGGCAAGTGAGATTAAGTGTGTAGGTGCAGAGGTGGCACTGCATTACACAGCAGATGGCCTGCAGGATTAGCTGCTGTGCGAGACGCACTGGAACCTAGAATGCAGCTCAACACCCATGATCTACCCACACATCAGCTATTCCACAAATATTTCCCACTGGTGGTGCTCAGGTTGATAAAAGACTCCTGAGAACAAAACCCTCAATTGTTTGATCAAAGAACAGCTGAAATGCATATTCTAGCTTTCTCAAACACATTTTTGCCTGTCTGTAAACTATGAGGCCAAATAACCCAAAAGACCACAGAAAGATTGGACGTAAGAGATTTATTAACCACAATAAATAAAGGCATGATCACACCTGCAAATGCAGATCTGCTGTCAATGAAGTACAGCTCACACCAAATATGTTTTCAAACTAAGCAGCTTTCTAATGGTCATCGCGGCAAATTTGACCAACTTGAACCCAGGTGAAAATGTATTAATTTTAATCATTTTTGTTTCTCTGTGCAATCATAATCATAAGTTCAAAAATGGACAAAATGGTCTTCCGCTGCATTATGTACAATGATGAGAACCAAAATTACACATAAAAGATGATGAAACAAATTCTGCAAGTGTGGGACTAAATTAACAAACATTTAAGAAACTGTAAAATTTTAATATTTATTGGGCTCTATTGGGGGTTGGCAATATGACCAAAATCTTATATCAGGATAGGAGTAATTTTATTTGACTAACTATATATATATATATATATATATATATATATATATATATATATATATAGTGATATTTTTATATTTATTTTGCTTTAAATATGGTCTTTATGATATCAACATTTTTGTTAGAAATTTCATAATTCTTGTCATCAGTGTCAGTATCACCAAAAACTAATACTAGCCTAAATTATAAAAACTCGAGCTCTCTACAGACAAATAAACAGACAATAAACTAATTACAAGACAAAAACTACAGTAGAACAAATAAATAAGAAATGTTACATACATTGTATAAAGTAATCAACTGTATAAAAACGCTGCATATTCTTCACTGTGTAAATTAAATATATATTTCTTATTATTATAAAAGTGATTTAGTCAAGAGCAGTGAGACATTTTCTCTCTTTTATTGTTTAACATGAATGACAGACAGCAGGAATATTAAATTGCTGTCACTTTAAGAGCTGCCCAGCTACAATATACTGTCACAGATTTGTTCAAATTGTTTATGCGTTTATGAGGATACTTGCTAAGACGAGCATTTTGACACATAAGTGTATTTAACTGTTCAAGGCCTATGAAGCGGCAAAAATAATACATTCAATGCTCCCATGCTCCATGAGCACCGTCTTCATGTGTGCGCGCCTCTCATACAGTGCTCGTATATATCGAAATGTGTTCCCTATCGCTGCTATGTCACGTAATCATTATAAATGCTGCAGTAATAAAGGTGGCAAATAAGTAGTGATCGACCGATATTGATTTTGTACAACCGATACCGATACAATTATTTGCATGTTTATGTTCCCGATAACCGATATGCAGAACCGATAAATAAATAACTGCGTGAAGTCCATCCTTCACTTTGGTTTTTCCACCTTTCAGTCATCTTAACAACAAAAAAACGGTTGAAAATTAACAGTCTTTCATGTTAAATTTAATCTTCAAATTACAAAAAAAATTTTTTTTTATAAAAAGCATCATCAGCAACACTGATATTAACAATAAGCAAAAGAATGTCTAATGTTTTCAAATGGAGAACATAAAGGGCAGGAGTCATATCAACTTCATTTTAAACTACAGTTTTAGGTTTATAAGCTGTTTAATAGGCTAAAGAGTGAATAATAATTAACTGGATAATGTTAATTGAATTAATAATATTCTCTGGAATATTGAAATTAGCTATAACAAACAAAACATCGTATTTTCTTGCATTTCTAAACTGGTATGTTATATCAGAATTATACAAATGTTTTTGTCATTCTAGATTATGAAATGCCTGCTGACAGTGCGGTTTATCTATTTACACAGAACTATACTAAAACTGCGATTGCTTGCGGAGATAATAAATAATTCATTTCGATAGAGTATTTATTTAGATGTTTATTGACGAAATAATGGTTATATAGTAAATGTTAATATAATTTAGTGTGTTTTAAACAAGTGAATCTTGTTAAAAGTTACATGCGGTAGCCGTGCTGGAGCATTTCCTGAGCATCAATCATTGAGTGAACAGGAATATGAAAGCGGCTTCACGAGAGTAATGATGAGCATATGCAACAGAGAATTAAATGCAGCGCTTTTATTTCCAACATGTGCTCATTCATGGCTCTATTATTTAATTCATGCACAGTTACGTCTTTATTGGGAAAGATTGATGGATTATCTTGCGTGACTCTGTGAGTTCGTCTCTATCTCTTAGAGCCAAGCTGCATAAACTGCATACCAGGCATTTATGTAATACATAGTAAAGTTTACTAACTACAGCAAATCAAGTACCAGGACGCCGTTGTTGTCTCGTCTCCCCTCAGACGCGCTGCAATAGCAATCCTGTGCGCAATTCTCAAAACAACCACTAGAACCACTAGGCGGCATTTATCGGTGAATCCGATATTTAAAAAAAACGATATCCGATAATGATAAAATGCTTAAATATCGGGAAATCGATATATCGGTCGATCTCTACAAATAAGCATGATTGTAATTGTTTAAGCTCAGTAGACAGAGTTGTTTATGGTTTTGAATGAAACAACGAGAGACACAGAGAAGTATACTCACATCTTGATGTTCTCATGGTACTGCTTGGTATCAGACGGCTGGTTATACAAAGGCTGTAGGGGAGACACATGAAAGCAGTGGAGTTCAGTTTCTCAAATACACACACACCGCGGTCACATCAATGCATCCCAGCTCTGGGAGAACTTCTCTTTTTCTACCGTCCCATTTTTCAGTCAAGCCCAGAAACACAGAGGAGAGTGTCCTCTCCAACACCACATCTAAAACCTTCTGCTATCATCATCATCATCATCTCACACTCGTTTGAGATACCAAGATAAGGATTTTTCCATGGGAAAAATGGACATGTGGCAGTGTATCTCTTCTTTCACAAAGCGTATGATAAAAGAGGTGGCACTAGAAGGGCTGTTCTATCACCTCGATTATCAAGGCATTGGTGGTCCATTCCTGTTAGGTTTCTAATCTAATGTATTCTGAGTGGCGTTGCACCAAAAGTCTCTGCACGAGGTCAAAGCCATGTTCTAAACAAATAGGCAGCAATGCATGTAGTCACACACAGGCTGAAGGAGTTCATATTTCACACTGTGGAGGTCAAGTTACAGCTGTAGGTTTTCATACACCTCAAATAATACAATCACATAAAAAACAATACATATACAGGTGCATCTCAATAAATAAGAATTTCATGGAAAAGTTAATTTGTTTTAGTAATTCAACTCAAATTGTGAAACTCGTGTATTAAATAAATTCAATGCACACAGACTGAAGTAGTTTAAGTCTTTGGTTCTTTAAATTGTGATGATTTTGGCTCACATTTAACAAAAACCCACCAATTCACTATCGCAACAAATTAGAATATGGTGACATGGTATGGTGGTCAACTAATCAACTCAAAACACCTGCAAAGGTTTCCTGAGTCTTCAAAATGGTCTCTCAGTTTGGTTCACTAGGCTACACAATCATGGGGAAGACTGCTGATCTGACAGTTGTCCAGAAGACAATCATTGACACCCTTCACAAGGAGAGTAAGCCACAAACATTCATTGCCAAAGAAGCTAGCTGTTCACAGAGTGCTGTATCCAAGCATGTTAACAGAAAGTTGAGTGGAAGGAAAAAGTGTGGAAGAAAAAGATGCACAACCAACCGAGAGAACCGCAGCCTTATGAGGATTGTCAAGCAAAATCGATTCAAGAATTTGGGTGAACTTCACAAGGAATGGACTGAGGCTGGGGTCAAGGCATCAAGAGCCACCACACACAGACGTGTCAAGGAATTTGGCTACAGTTGTCGTCAGAGGCGTCTTACCTGGGCTAAGGAGAAGAAGAACTGGACTGTTGCCCAGTGGTCCAAAGTCCTCTTTTCAGATGAGAGCAAGTTTTGTATTTCATTTGGAAACCAAGGTCCTAGAGTCTGGAGGAAGGGTGGAGAAGCTCATAGCCCAAGTTCCTTGAAGTCCAGTGTTTAGTTTCCACAGTCTGTGTTGGTCCAATGTGTTTTTTAAAAACCAACGACACTGCACCCGTTTACCAATACATTTTGGAGTACTTCATGCTTCCTTCTGCTGACCAGCTTTTTAAAGATGCTGATTTCATTTTCCAGCGGGATTTGGCACCTGCCCACACTGCCAAAAGCACCAAAAGTTGGTTAAATGACCATGGTGTTGGTGTGCTTGACTGGCCAGCAAACTCACCAGACCTGAACCCCATAGAGAATCTATGGGGTATTGTCAAGAGGAAAATGAGAAACAAGAGACCAAAAAATGCAGATGAGCTGAAGGCCACTGTCAAAGAAACCTGGGCTTCCATACCACCTCAGCAGTGCCACAAACTGATCACCTCCATGCCACGCCGAATTGAGGCAGTAATTAAAGCAAAAGGAGCCTCCTACCAAGTATTGAGTACATATACAGTAAATGAACATACTTTCCAGAAGGCCAACAATTCACAAAAAAAAATTTTTTATTGGTCTTATGAAGTATTCTAATTTGTTGAGATAGTGAATTGGTGGGTTTTTGTTAAATGTGAGCCAAAATCATCACAATTAAAAGAACCAAAGACTTAAACTACTTCAGTCTCTGTGCATTGAATTTATTTAATACACGAGTTTCACAATTTGAGTTGAATTACTGAAATAAATGTACTTTTCCACGACATTCTAATTTATTGAGATGCACCTGTATATAAAAAAGATGAATTAAGAAATCAGTTCAATCCTTTCAGAAAAACCTGTTAAACACTGTGAAAAATTCTGAGTAGCACTGCAAAGAAAAACATTAACATTATAAGCATGATTGTGAGATATGCTGTCACAGGATATGATGACAAACTGAAGACCATCAACAATCGGCTGATGTGTCACCTGACCCCATTACTCTTTGAAAACGACAATGTGCAAGAACATGAGCTGAACTGATACAAAATATATTTACTCTATTAGCATCATTAGCTATTTTTAATAGAGAAGATTGATGAAAAAAAGAGGGACAATATGTGAAAAAAGGATAATACGAGGAGAAATGTGGACTCACCAGCTCTACTCGGGGTCCAAGTCCCTCCAGGATGCGATGAGCCTCCTCTGCCTTTTTCTGTTAAAAAAAAACACACAGCGCCCATGTCAGCGGCACATCACCACAGCAACACACCTTACACTTTCTCTAGCGCATACACAAACAAACCAGTGTATAAGTGATGTACTATTAATAGAGCTCTCAACAGAAGACACTCGTTGCCCTCTGCCATCTACCTCTCTCCCCTCTCTCTTTGTGAGAGAGAGAGAGAGAGAGAGAGAGAGAGAGAGAGAGAGAGAGAGAGAGAGAGAGAGAGAGAGAGAGAGAGAGAGAGAGAGAGAGAGAGAAAGAGAGAGAGAGAGAGAGAGAGAGAGAGAGAGAGAGAGAGAGAGAGAGAGAGAGAGAGAGAGAGAGAGAGAGAGAGTAAAAAGGCTGGGGAGGTAATACAATTAGATGCAATAAAGAAAGAAGAATCTATTAAATTCTGTGCTGTCTTTAGGGCTGTGACGGTGGCCGTGACAACCGCGGTTGTGTATTGCCACCGGCGGTAGTGCACGTGACGTCACACACTCTATAACAAGCATAATACAACATTTTTTAAACAAGTATAATAATAGTAACAGTTGCAAATTGTTTTATTTAGACTATAAATCTATGTTAATTCTCAAATTACCTCAAATGCCATACACAGCGTTTCCTTTAGGATTGGCAGGTTTGAGCGCAGGAAAATACAGTTTAACTTATTCTGCATTCAGCACATGTATTTCGTGATGAGCGATGTACCTTGTTGGGAAACCAAATACTACATCGCCGATCTGGAATCATCTACATTCATGTCACCCATCCGCATTTGTACAAGTGTCTTCAAGTTCACGTGATCGCAAATGCCCGGCTGGTCAGGTGTGTATTGGTGAGGCTTTCTCCAAACTGGCCAAATACGAACGAGACAGCGGTAAATGGAAGATGTTAACAAGAAATGTGGCAACATACGCCACGATTCCTATTACACAGAGAGCGCATGCAGCAGACGAGGAGTTAACGCGCCCGCTTGCTTGGTGGCGGAACAGTGAACAGTGTCTAAACCGGACGTCGCGTCACAACACAACAGGTTGAGTCTGTCTACAGGACATTTGAACTGTGTCAGTACGTCATAAATAGGACGAGGTAGTTTACTGTGAGGGATTTGTCGTGTCGTATCGCGCATCTGGTGTAGACAGTATCACTGATTATAATGGGTTCTCGCCGCGCCACTCTCGTGTGAGGTAGACTGGGTCACAGGGTGCATTTAACTTTCTTATTTAAGGCTACTTTCCTATGTAACTATTTATTTCTTTGATATTTATTTTAGTGTTTTGCAGGCTGAGTGTTCACTGACGTAAGTGCTAAAATAAACACGCACATTTGTTAATAGATGATTGAGCCTCATTTAGGCTATTTACTTTTGCGTTTCAGAATTATATATATATTATATATATATATTATATATATATATATATATACACACACATATATATTACGGCGCCACCGGCGTTAGTTCGTCCATTACAATCCCCGCGGTCTTAAAAATCTGCCACCATCACAGCCCTTGCTGTCTTGCTCAAATGCAGAGAGCGAGCGAAAGAGAGAGCGAGAGCGAAAGAAAAAGAAAAACAATGGAGACCTTATGGCTGGATATTTTATAAATGAAAGCCCTAAAACTATATTTCCTTTCTCTCTGGCAAACAAAACTCAATGCTTTAAGAGCAGTGATGGGCTTTATTCCATTATTTTGAGATGGGATAAATAGGGCACTTTCTACTAGTCATTCATCTACAAGCCATTTTCCCGCAATTATCTAAACACTGTGCGTCAAATATTATTATGCCCCGACTACAGGCAGCTCACACAGTGAAATCATCTTTTTCAGTGAGCAGATCTGATCACCAGATGAAATGCTAATTTTTAAACTGTCAATCTCATCTACAATAGGCCTACCATCATTTTAAAGGGGACGTATCATGGAAAACAGGACTTTTCTCAAAGCAGACATCTCTTTCACAATACCAAACACATTCATTATAGAAAATAAGTCACTCAAAAATCATATTATGATGAGCTCAAACAAATATGACTGCCCACATTTATATAACATCTATTCAGAACACAGCAACATGAGCCACCCTGACATATGAACATCAGTAGATTTCACATAAGTAGGGCTGCAAATAGCAGCCGTGCTGATAAGCGATTAATCTCCTGTTTATTTTGTCAATTTACTTTTCATATTTAAGTAACACAATTTATTTGGATTTTTTTATTACTAATAGTAACTAAATCAATCTATCAGTTAATCAAACATATAATGTCAAAATACATATATCTGTTCCAAATCAATGCTCACCCTTAAATGTATGTTTTTTTCTACATTCGACTGACATACGTACACACACTTGCTCTTTCTTTTTGTAGCTTAACACACACTAGATTGATGTTAGGGCAAACTATTAACAATTTTATTGATCCGCAGTTTTATTGATAAGCCCAATGCATAAAAGCCAATTATAACAGAGGTTATTTGCATACAGACATATTAAAGATATTGTAACCAAATTAGTGCTTTTATTTGCGTGGGAGAAAGGATACAAAACCCTTTTTTGCTGCTGGAATTTTGACTAACATTATAAAGTAAACTTAAAAGGAAAACAACATGGCACCTTTAAAATGACAATTTCCTCTCCCACAATGAATCAGCGTGATATCGGCACTTTAACAGAACTACCTTCTGTATTCTATCCTGTGGATTTAAGAGAGCATCGAGCACTTCCTGGAAGAGAACATGAAGGCGTGAGTGCTCTTTGGCAGTATCGCAGCATGAGAGGCCTTAATGGATTAAGAGATGGTGGGTGTGATTAAAAGATCACAGCAGGACAGAAGCCAGAACCACCTGACAGAGGAAATGAACAAACAGACCTGGATACACTTGAGGCAGAGAACAGTAAAAGCCAGATAAAATTATGATGGAGATATATGAAGCTTTCCAAAGGGCGTGTTAAAATGTAGTGCTAAAAATGCCCTCCAAGATGCATTCAAAAATGATAGCCAGTAATCCAAACACTCAAACCTCAGGAGGTGGATTCAGATGCATACAAGATGTGAAACGGCAAGAAAAAAATAAATAGAAATCAACCACCACAATAACAAAAAAATGTGCTACAAAGGCAATGAACTCTCAGATGGCCCAATTATTAAATAACTGTCATCGTGTTTTGTGTGCCTTTATATACAGATGTTGGCAGATTATCACAACCAAATTTGAACATATCTGCTATATAAAGTAATTGGAGTCAATGTTCCATTAGAAAAATATACAAATAAATATTTCACATCATATATATATATATATATACACGAGACATATAGGCTAGGCTATACAATAGCCCCAGTTTAAGACCCTTTGCTGTAATCCTCCAGTCTCTCCCCACTAGAGGGACCACTAGCACCAAAGACACATCGATGCTGCAGTATACAGCATGCTGAGCCACTCTCCATGGCTGCATACCAAATTACACACAATCCATAGTATATAAGCTTGTAATGTAATGTACTGTAGACAAGTGACAAAGAAATAATGTCAAATATTTAACTGCTTACACTATGCAACAGAGGGGGGACTGATGGTAAAACACCAATTCTGGTGTACTGTCTTTAGAAAAATTAAGAAATATGTACTTTGCCATAAAAAGCATTAACAATATTTATAGTGTACAGTATGAGAATTAAAATATATCCAGGGGTTCTGTTTGAGAATATCTACGGAGATGGAGAACTGGTGTGATTCAACACAATGGACTGTGTGTTTGAGTCATATGGTGTGGTGGGGGGGGGGGGCAGTTCACCATCAATCGATTGCAGCACCTCATTACACATTTAACAGCTCGTTTCTCTCATTAAGATCTGTCACAGCTGTTCGACTTACCTGCTTCTGTTCACAGATGAGCTTCTCTAAACACCAATGTTCGTTTAACATTTATGTGTACTTGTCTAATGCAATGCATGTGTGCATATATGTAATCAGATTCAGTGTTTTTTTTGTTCTCACCCTGTTTTCATCATAGATGATCTGGACAAGGCTGCGGTGTTTGGCTTCACTGGGTGGAGGTGAGATGGTGCGCTCTAGCTCCTGGGGTTTCGCAGCTTCTTCCTCCAGCTGTTGCTAAAAAAAAAAAAAACACGGAGTATGAAAGACCTTCCTAACAATCCTGACTGCTATAAATCAACAGTGACAAAGGTTTAAAAATGAAATAAGAGCTATATTGACACTTATTTATACTGATTAATGAGGACTAATGCAACCCTTCTAGAATAAGAAGCAAGACACTTCAAGAATGCAATATTACGTGGGCTAATATTAACGTCGCTATCCCCTCATCAGACACACTGCTAATATCAGATAAGCTCTCTGATTGGCTGAGGAGCACTAATGCTTTAGCTAAGAGAGTCAGCGAGACAACTTAATAGTCAAAGATTGATGATCAACAATAATTTCACAGCTTATACACATATGCACACAGAAACGCAGAGGCCCTGGCTCCAATGAAATCCTGAAAGGGGCCTCCGTCTCGCAAACATGAACCCAAACTCATATGGATCCTCTCCAGTGCAGGATCAAGACGCTGTGTGTGTGCCGAGTTAAAGAAAATAAACGAGCCGTCCCTCTGCCCTCGCAGACAGTCAAACACACGGTAATCTGATATTCTCACTTCTCTCTCTTCTCTCCATCACTCCCTCGCTTTACGTTAAAGTTTACCGTACCATTTAATTGCCCCAGATGTTTTAATGCTTGGAGGAAACCTAAAGGGAGAGGAGAGCGATGGATGGGGTCTGTTACCTCACTGAAAAAAGATGCCAAATCTTTCAGAAGAAACAGTATGGGGTTGAGGGGCAGATGAGGAGAGGTTCATTTTTCTTGGTAGCGTGACTGTACTTATTCAACCACTCAGACTCCGAGCCGTTTTACTCCCTCTCCAATCCTCAATCACCCCCTCAATGGACTAGCCCATGAAGCGCAGGTGGTTTCGATTTATTGAGTAGCGGTTTGGACATGGTCCAAAACCTCAAGTGAATGAGGGGGTCTGTTTTACAAGACGACGGGTCTGCTTATGTATTTTCTGCAATGCCCTGATAAGCATGACTCGAAATATCTGAGAAAACATTCTAATGCAACCTTAAAAAAATTATGCAATTATTCCACTGAAATAAGTGACCTAAAATTATACTGCTGCATTAACACTTGAAGTAGACCACTGATTAATGACACTGCCAAGAAAAAAGAAAGAGGGAGAGGAAACCGAGAGAGGGAAGGAGACCGAGAGGAAAGAGAGGAAAGTGTTTGTAGCCGTGTGGCCTGCTGAGGCAATAACCACACAATCATCACAATTTTACTCCGCACACACTCATCTACTGATGCTACTACACTCGAGTGCCCAGATTACATAACACTAACTGCACTGTGGATGAAAAGCATCTACTTATTGCAGCTCTGAAAGCTGTACTTAGAAAGAAATCCTTGTGTTCATCTAAATAAAACACTTTGTAAACTGTCCTGGTGCTTATTTTAGAAGGCCAACTTTTCTGAAATAAAACAAAAATGCATTCTAGGATCCTTTATGCTTGGGTTCAAAAGCAGGGACAATCATTTGAGATATCTTAGATTTAAGATAGCTGGGGTGAAGGTTACCTGTTTTTTACGCAGTTTACAGATCTGCTGCTCCACCATGGTGATCTCCCGATCCACTCGGTCCATGTTCTGGATTAGCTCCTCTTTGGAAAGGCGAGAGGGAACCAGGTCCAGGTCGGCCTCCATGGGCACTGGGCTCACGGGGGAGATGGGCTCAATCTTTCCAATGGAACTGCTGCTGCGTTCCTATATAAACACACACAACATTGTACTCATTCAGACCTGGTAAATGCTTTATTTTTTTGTAAAAGTGTGGTTTCAATTGGCTTTTTTACTCTAATGAACATTTACCATACAAAATATTTACTTATATGGATGGGTACTGAGACCTAGTATTAAATTGGCCCCAGTGCTAAATTATGAAAGACATCAATAACCTCTGACGTTAATGGTTCTGCTATCAGTGCTGGAGAAATTAAGAAAATGCACATACATTTATTATTGTTATATAGATTTTATCTTGTAAATTCTACTGTAAAGTTTCCTTGTTTATGTTCTTAATGCATCTTATTTTTTTCATAAAAAAACACTAAAAATGCCTGCACACTGGTGCATTTACAAATTGTGTGTGTGTGTATACATATATTTGTGTATACGCGTATGTATGTATATATATATATAATATGTGTGTGTGTGTGTGTGTGTGTGTGTATATATATATATATTAGGGGTGTGACGAGACACGAGACTGGGTTCACGAGAACGAGACGAGATTTTTAGACCTTTTTTTAAATCCTCAATGATGAAATCTATAGTGAAAAATAGCCTTTTATTCAACTGAAAAACACAAAATGCAAAAAAAATTGCATTTTGAAATGAACTTGTACTTTATGATATTAAACCTCTATTTTAATGAATTATATAACAACATGTAAACTAGAGCTGCACGATTCTGGATGATTTGAGAATCACAATTTTTTTTATAAATTGGAGATCACGATTCTCTCATGATTCTGAAAAGAAAGATTAGAAAACTAAACTTAATGTAATTTACTAGTAGTTCTGACAAAATGTTCATTGCTTAAGTCTTTTAAAATATATAATTCATTTGAACAAAATAAAAATTCAGAGTCAGAGTCTCACTACATAAAGACTTCTTTCACTTATGTATTCTCCTGAATGAATGATTAAATGACAAATACTTTTTAAACGGGTTGTCGTTACAATACAAGTGTTAAGATACTTTCATTTTTTCCCCCCCCCCCATGTAGGCCTAGTTTGCCATTTTTTTTCACCATTGCATAAATTAAATAGCCAAAAAGTGTTTTTTACTGTTTTGTACTGCTTTTTAAATAAAATACATAAATTACAAAACAACAATTCAAAAATATTTACTGAACACTTAACATTTTTTAGCATTCTATCAGACATTATACCAACAAAGCACAATTTTTGGACCTTTTTGAGACCCCCTTCTTGAATCAGGCATATATTTTGTTTCTGTACAAATAAATGCAGGCTTGCTGAGAAGAGACTTCTTTTAAAACATTATTACAGATCCCAATTTGAACCCTGTGTGAATGTTATAATACATTTATTAATAGAGCTGTTTTAGGGTAATCATTATTATCATTATTATTGTCTTACTTTGTTTAATTTTACAGAACAACAGTCAAATTACAATACTAACATTTATGAATGTTGAAGGAGCTTTTATTTTGGCAGAAGCCCGCAGGAACCAGGAAGACCTCGGGGCTTATTTTTGTTGACAGCAGATTTATAAATGATTCTGACGAGTTTGGGATTTCTGTACATTTCTATCTCGTACAGTTTTACATACTTTCACGCTGCAGATGTGTTTCTGCATTAGTGCACGCCTCTATTTGATCGTGTCACGTCATTGTTCGGTACAATTTATTCGGTCGTTTCGCTTATTCGTCCGAACACCGAAAGTGTGTTTTCTTTTGCTATTTTCGGTTGGCGAACATTCCTATTCCCTAGTACTTCTGTTATTTAAATGTTTTGAACACAGAAATGATGATGTGTGGTTGAAAATACTGTTTGTGTTGCTCTTTCTGGATCAGCAGCAGCATGAATGCAGAGTTGAATGTCTTTAACACCTGTTTCACATGGCGAGTGTCAGTGGAGCTTGAGCAGCGCGTGTTTTGTCTCCGCCCATATCAGTGAATGACAGCATTCACACATGGGCAGCTACAAAACGTGCTTCTCACGCTCCACTGACACTCGCCATGTGAAACAGTCGCAATAGACATAGCTGAATCGTTGTCATTCAGGAAAAAGATCACATGGGTGATTGAATCAAGATCGCAATTTTTTAAGATTAATGGTGCTGCTCTAATGTAAACACTGCAAAATGTTTTGGGAGGATCTCGTCACGTTCTCGCGAGAGAACCCTTTAATGATCAATTTAATGCTTTCTTGCTGAATAAACTTTTGAATGGTAGTTCAATAAATCATTAAATTAAAAGATTTTCATGATCACACATTACAATTACTTGTTTTAATCACAGTCAGCTAAAAATAAGTCACACTAAAACAAGCCGCATCATTTGAGAACTCCTTCAAGTCCACAGCATAAATGCATTTCAAGGTTTCATGCTTAGGTTTGAGGATTTGAACAAACCCCCTAACCTCAAGCATGAGCAATAGCAATAGTGATGCATGCCTTGGCAAGCACCACTAATTAATGCTATTCACCATTTCAAGGTTTTGACATTTTGGGTTCCTGGAAATAGATACAATGCACTCGTTCTTCTCTCGTTCAGAATTATGAAAAACATTGTTACGACACAGTACCGCTTAGAGACTGTTTAGCGGTAAAAGTCTTACCTCTTATAATAAACTGGTGAATACACACAGCAGATCAGTGTTTAAGGCTGTTGAATATTCAGCTAGTTTAAAGTGTGGTAAAGAGTCTTTGGGTTCATTCTCTCACATGAAAAGAATGTTACATAAGAGTAGTGTTCAGGGAGGGTGTTTTCTATTCTTTCTCTCACCGCCCCTTAAAGGTCACTCAGGCAGATGCATGGACTGGACAATCACATACATCAAAATCTGTTTTTACTGAAGATAGTAAAAAGGTAAGCGTCAAGCCCTGCCCCTACAGATAAAAACTCCTTAACGAATGGGCGTTAAGACCTGGGGGAGGCTGTCACTGCACGTGCTATTACCGGTTACTCTATAACACACCGAACGTGCCATTCTTTACGTGCTTTCACAGATTAAATGCAGAGATCCAAAAGAGTGAGTCTAATCATCATTCACACAAAACTTTACTTCAAGAATGAGCCACACTGCTGACATGATCTAATCACTAGCACACCCTGAGCACATGCAAGTTAATGTACTCCTCTTATCAGCAAGACATATCTGCATAATGTTTGCCAATTGCCGGTATATTCAAATATATAGGCCGATAACGAATATATAATCCTTTTGTTTGGGAACAACCACGATAAGATTTTGCCTGTGCCGTAATCAAAAAGTTTTCATTTATACCGATTTTATAACATCCTTTTCATATTTGGAAACAATACCAAGTCGCTCCTTGACAAACATTGAAGTTTTTCCATTTTGGTTAGTACACTATTATATAATCTGCATTTTTTGTTTTAGAACATACTCAATACAATTTGAAGGTTTTTTGACTAAGTGTACATTGCCACCAGTCCAGAAACAAAAAAATTACTAGGGGGGGGGGTCTCAAAAAGCTAATGGCACTGCGCGCATCTCTACAACTTTTGAAACTCATCTCTGTCTGACTGCAGCAGCTGACAGGCAATTTTCGTCAGACGCACAGTTACTAGATTTACACACACAGAGATATCTGGATTTTTTTTAGTGGCCAATATTGAGAAAGAGGGGGGGGACAAATTAGTCGCACTGGGGTCCGAGACCTGCCTAATTGTTTACCAATACTGAGTTAAATAAGATGTTAACTAGACTTTCAGAGCCTCGCAGAGATTGAATTTTCTTTTCTCTGAGAACGGCTGGTCGCACAGGTGTGACCTCTTGGATTTTTTTTTTCTCGCACATTGAGAAAAGGTAGGGGGGACAAATTATTGTGCAATCTAGAGTAAATAATGTATCTGGTTAAATAAGAACTAATATTACATAATTAAGCCTATTGAATAGAGTCTGAGGCATTAACTTATTTAAAACCTTGTGTACTTTCAATTGATAACTTCAATAATTAATTTTTTGCTTAATGTCTCTTTATATCCCCTTATTAAGCTAAAACCACATGTGTATTAGAAACTCCAAATGTAATTGCGCCCCTAATTTTTTTTAATGCCAGGATTCAACATGTGCCCTACAGATTAAAACAAAGGTAACCTTAACTGCCCGTTAACACCTGATTAAAAGGAGGCTAACAAATGGCTGCAGACGTGCCTATTACGGGGGCTGTCACTAACACGTGCTATTACCGGTTACTCTATAACACACACACGAACGCGCCGCGTGCTTTCTACAGATTACTAAATGCAGATGCTTTTACCAAATGCAGAGATGAGTCTGAGTCATCTAATTCACACAAAACTTTACTTTGCTTCAAGAATGTAGCCACACTGCTGGACATGATCTAATCACTAGCACACCCTGAGCACATGCAAGTTAATGTACTCCTCTTATCAGCAAGACATATCTGCATAATGTTTAATATCGGGCCGATGCCAATATTAACATTTAAATCCCTTATGATATCTGTCCGATAATATCGTGCATCCCTAAAAAATATAATTATAACCAGTTTTAAACATGAAATTATATTTAAATAGATTTAGGCTATAATTTATGGAACAATAGACAAAGTAATCTTTCATAATTATGCTCATCTTTATGAAACCCCTGACAATTGAAATGTGTTGCTCCAATTCCAGATTGTCCATGGAAAGAGGGAGACAAAGCCCAAATGTCCAAGGACAGCCTGAGAGCTTGCTAATGTTCAAAACGCATTCCTAGAGGCATTCCAAACTTCAGGCGGGATTTAACACTTGAAAAGGATTTGATAGCGGAGTCACTTTAGGATTCAAAGCTGTATACACACCCACACACTCACTCTCTCTTTCACACACACAGTGTAGAATGAAAAGTGCCTTGTTAACCCCACACAATTACTTTCAAGGACAAGCACTATAATCCTGCCAAGTCTCAGTAACAAGAACCAACCAAGAATCAGAAATGTGTGTATGAGAATTAAAACCCCAAGCAGCTTTACATAAACACAAACCTGAGTGCTAAGACATGGATATGCACTGCAGTAACCTTTACACAAACAGATACAAGTGCCAACACACACACAGACTGAATGAAACTCCTTTTGCAGGGTTAAAGTGGGGCAGAGACAAAGGTGTGGTGTGTGTATGTGAACTAAAGGTGTGTTGAGTGCTTATCCCCATTTATTTCTCTATGAAGTGCTGTTGAAACATACATGCATTCAAGTTCATTTAACACCTATAAGTGCATTCGTGGGACTTTTTATTTATCAATCAACCAAGTCATTCAGGCTGAAAGAGACTCACCAGTAAGTGTACAGTTCAAAAGTTTAAGATTGGTGAGATTTTAAGAAATTTTTATTTCAGCAAAGTTGCATTAAATTACTCAAATTCTGTTCTTATTAACTTTCTATTCATTGAATCCTAAAAACAAGTACACATTACAGTTTCTACAAATATATCAAGCAGCACAATTGTTTTTAACATTGATAATAATAAGAAATGTTTATTGAGAAGTAGATCAGCATAACAGAATGATTTCTGAAAAATCATGTGGCACTGAAGACTGGAGTAATGATGCTGAAATTTCAGCTTTGCATCACAGGAATAAATGACTGTGAATATTAAAATGCAAAATGAGCATGTGAGATGATTTCAAAATTTCAGTTTATTAAAAGCTTTTTTGTCACACTTTTTCATCTCATTTTAATTTCAACTGTAAAACTCTGTTGGGCAGCACTTTGTTTGCCAAATATGAAACGTTAAAAGTTTTATGCAGAAAAATTAAACATGTCATACTACACTATTACTGCTGGATTTTCGTGTATTCAATTGCTTAGACATCCTTTTTTAATACAAACCATTAAATAAAGCATTACGACTGAACCCAGAAAATATACCGAAACAAATAAAATAAATAGACAAAAAAAAGACTTCATAGAGTAATTGTAAGAGACTTATTTCAAAAACGTCAATGAAATTGACCTTGAAAGTTCAAACTCATTTTCAAATCAAATAACATAAAAAAGACATAACAAAATCCTTAAAAAAAAAAAAAACAGGTCACATGATGTGAGACATTTCGTCTGAACTACTTAAATGCAGTGATATTATAACTGTGTGACAATGGAATGACTGTACAGTGAGTTCTGGTGACATTTCCACCACTTCTTTCTACATGAAAGCTCTCAGCTGCCATGACAATATCTGTGACTAATAGGGTTGTGATGGTGAGGAAATTTTCCCATCGGTTAATCGGCCTGTTGTCATACCGGTATCACCGTGGTGGGGGGTCGTTTGAATTCTCCCTCTTTTCCTCGCTTTCCTTTGGTTTTAAATAGCCTGTAAGCGCCGTGCGCGTTTTACTTTGACTTTCATTTCAGCGACAATTCGGCATCAAGCAGTTTGTTTTTAGTTCTTTTTAGTTTTATCTCTTTCCCTAACTTTCCTTTGCTTAAATAGTTTATAAAAGTACCATGCATTTTTATCTTTTTTTCTTCACTTTGAAGAAATTCAATTCAAGCAACAACAAAATACAACGTAGAACTTGTATTAACAAAACTAATAAAAATACACCATGCTATATGCTTAATATAAAATTACAAATAACGTGCACAAAGTTTAAATATACAAAACTAAAAAATCAGTTAAGAATGAGGAACAAACAATTATGAAACAAAGAACGTTTATTAGCAAAAATGAATAAGAAAGTTTGAAGGCACGGACGGCATACACCTTGATGTAAAATAATGAAAAAAAAATAATAAAAAATCACACTGTTTAAATAAAATAAAAATCAGCAAATACTGTGGAACCAAATAAATGAGAAAAATGTTTTTTTAAAAACATTATCACTTAGATCAGGGATGCCCAATCGGTCGAACGCGAAGGCAATGCTGGTAGATTGCGCTTTAAGTCAGTGGTTCTCAACCAGGGGGGCGAGAGATAAAACTACAATATAATATATTCACTAATATTATGACTCGCATGTTAAGTAATGTAAAAAATATATAGCCTATAGAGGGCTCTAGAGTGCGACCTAATTTCTCAATGGTGCGACAAAAAAAAAAACTGAGGTCGCAACCAGCTGTTCAAAAAAATAAATAAAAAAGTCTCCGCGACTCTGAAAGTCTCCCTGTGGTTCAAGAACAGACACACATTAGGCCCATATCGTGGTCTACACCAATCAGAGATAGTGAAGGGCGGACCCCCCCTCTGATTGGCCGTGATACAGATATTCCTGTACGTGTGTATACGATTGAAAATGCGTGCGCTGCTGCAGTCAGACAGAGAGAGAGGTGAGTAGTAGAGATGTGCGCAGTGTTGCCAACTTAGCTACCTTGTCGCTAGATTTAACGACTTTTCAGAGCCCCAAGTGACTCGATAAGAATAAAGCGCAGATATGCTGTTCTGAAAGGATGTACGGAATGGGATATTGTTAGACCGCCCGCTCCCGTTCAAATTGCTCCAGAGTTACCTACCGCTGCCGCGTTGTATTCAGGAAATTAATCCCACAGCGAAATCTGGTCGGGACAGCCACATGCGCTGCATTGAGCAGCTGCGTTCAGTTTTAATTGTAGTGTCCTCTAACTAGGGATGGGTCACGATTTTTGAATATAGATTTAATTATAGAATATCGATTAGGTTGTGCGATTATTTTCTAAAGGTGTACCAGGGCTTGACAATAAAGACTGTCCGATGGCGTGAAGGATTTGTCACTGGCCAGATCGGGCCACTGCAGGTGGTCACTAAATTGTATCATTTGCATGCGTTTTTAAGCCTTGTTTGTTTAAAAATGTAAGCGATTAAAAAGCATTTGGGCGCGAAAGACAACTCCTTTCAGTACATGCGCGCTGTGTTCTGTTCTGTGTGAACAGCGCGAGCACAGACAGCCGCGTCTCTGACACGTGCAGCCGCCTGAACGGTCAAATACATGAAGTATGTCAAACTACCTCTCTTGGCAAGTAACTTTAGCAATAATTCATCTATATTGAATTTATATACCGGAGTACAGATGCACCGATCAACAGGATATTTGTTTTTTTTGTTTTAGAGCATCTTCTGTTCCGTGCTTGCACACAAACTGCACTGTCGGCATTCGGGCGCGGCACATAGTGTGAGCGCTAACCACGCCGCAGAACGGAACTTCTGATACGTGCAGTCTGATTGCGTGAACAATAGACCTGTTAAGCAATATATTGTGAGAGGGCTGTTTGTTACAGCGTCCCAAACAACTCAAAATAATAAACCAAAGTTAACAAAACGATGCACTCCACAGAGTGCTTCTCTGCCGCCTTCACGTCCTGTTTCCCATTAATGAAGCCGTGACGAGCTCCCTGCATTCAAATTATTAGTTTTTTGCTGAAATAATAACGTAATATTCCACTGGTTGATATATTATATTTATATGCAAAATATTTGTGTTGTTTTTCGTGTTAAATGTGAAGAATGACAGGTTGGATGCCACACTTATTATTATTTTTTTGGCAGAGTATACAGGTGTAATTTTAACTTTAACTTCAGGCAATGTAACATGATTTTATGATCGTAATTTTGACTTTATTCTTAAAATATTATGACGTTAATTATTTAGTTATTTATTTGAGAAGGATAAACTGATCAAACTTGCGCTGGCCGCTTGGTATTTAAAACAACAAAAACTTGAATTTAACAAAATAAAATGTTCCAATCATATTTCTAAATTAAATTAATAAAGAAGGAAACAAAATAATGACCAATTTGCTATTAAAACCAAAACTGAACTATTTAAATGGCTCAGCTAGAGAGAGAGAGAGAAGAGAGAGAGACACGGGCTCAGACTCAGCGGATAATTCTGAGAAGCTGCAGGGCTCTATATTCGTTCCCTTGTTTCAATTCAAAGTTCACCGAACTAATTGTGAACAACACTCCCGTCTTCTTCCCGAGCATGTGAACATGTTCATTTAATATATATATATATATATATGAAATAGGTTATTGTTATGAAGACAGACGTTAAAATTAATGTTCACATAATAAGTGCCGTCATTCAGGCGGTTCACAATGTTTTAGCGCGTAATATGTTTTAAGAATGATATTCTGTTTAGCGCGCAATATGTTTTACGCCTAATATTCATTGATGCATTAATCAGATTTAAGATTTTCTTTTTAATAATATGAATGTTCATGCTCATTTTTAAAATAGAAATGTCCTAGCCTTATGAGCAGTTGATAATCGACGGACTGTTCTGTTAATAAATGCCGTCCTTCGGTTATGTTATATTAATATGTTTCAGCACTCATACTTTACAACCATTAATTTTCTTGGGTTAAGATAGACTATTCTCTAATTAATTAAACAGTTTGTTATCATACAGATTGAAAGCCTGGATGGTCTCTCTCCCCCTCTCTCTCTCTCTGTGTGTGTGTTGTGTGTGCGTGCGTGCGTGCGTGGGCGGGTGCATGCGCGGGAGGGGTGCGATTTTCGAATAGTAATCGAATAATACCCAGCGATTATCGAATATTACTTTTGCTTAAAATGCCCATCCCTACCTCTAACTGAACTAAATTATTTTATTACTATAAAAAAAATCTAAACGACGGTGGGGGACGGTGCCACGGTGGGTAAGTGACGTAACGGTGTTTCGGATTAACACCGGTATCACCTCCAACACCGTCTATCGCGGCAAGCCTAGTGGCTAAACATCTCTCCACTGTGGACATACAAGCATGTATTTGAGTGTATTCGTATTCGAGTATGTAAACATAGTATGTATGTAACTATCCAGTTCTGAGCTCTGACTCAATAAAACATTTATGAATCATAGGATGTCAGGGTAAAATGAGTCATCTGACACCCTGAGCTGCAACAAGCCATTAGACACAGACATGCTGGTTCACACCTGTCAGAGTGCTGCAGGTATGCTGAAAAAGGCACACAACTCACACTTGCTTGTGTGTGTGTGTGTGTTGTGTGTGTGTGTGTGTGGTGATAGACTATTCTCCTCCCTGAGCTTTCAGTTCCACTCGTTCAGTTTCATGAGTGTTATCGAGTGTGACAGCTCTTACATAAAGAGGATGAGAGATTTCCTCTGTCCACTTTGACTTGAGTGTCCTTTCAAATGTCCCGCTGTCTGTCTCTCACCCAAACGCACTCAAATCCTCATAAAAATATCCTCAACCGCTCAACTGTCACATCTAGGTCAGATTCATTACTAACTAATTACTATCGCACAAGGACTTACACACACACAGTTCTGCCTCCAAGCCCCATATTGTCATGGCTGCTAAAAATACACAAAAGCTTTAGGGGAAGTCATAACAACTCAGCACAACATCTCTAGATAGGGAGTGTGATCACACTGACCTTAGCGCTTGCTCTAAGGGTGTAATCATTCTGCCCTTTACATCATTCTACAAACAGGAGGTGTGATCCCAATTACCTTAATTCTGCTGCACAGTGCATACACACAAACTCAGAGATGCACATTAAGAGGTGCACTCAGCTGTCCTTCCTTAACATACTTTAACAAATGCTAGGGCTGGGTAAAAATATATAGATTTCTCGATTTTAATTGATTCTCATTTTCACAAAATGATATTGATTATTAAATCCCAAGAATCAATTAGTCTAGCCTGTTTTCAGTTAACGAATGTAACATTATATAACAAGAACAATTACACAAATTACAAGCATTTATGAACAGCCTACAACATAAAATTATAAATAAAGACAGTAACAGTAGTATTCAGGTGCAAGAATGTAAAAATTTAGTGTAAAACAACACAATGATGCTTACTGCTTAAGTTAAATACAGATGATTAGCAGACAGACGCAAGTATTATAGGCTGCTGTCTCTTTAAGACTAAATGCACGGATCAAATACTGACACACATCAGGTTTCTTTTGAGCTGTATACGTTAACTTAGGACATAACCGACTGTGTTTACCAGAATACTTGCCAAAACGGGTATTTTAACATAACTTTAAGTGTGTGTATGTATCCATCCGTTGAGGCATTGTCTGAAACGCTGTATCTGAACCGCACCTCTCTCTCTCACTCTCTCTCTCTGCGTGTGCACGCTTCAGTGTGTGTGGCAGCGGCTGAGCGCAGAAAATGGAGAGCGAGTCCCGAAACGCGTGCAAATGATAATCTTTCACTCTATGGTGGTTAAACTTATCAGTTAATCCGCGAATCACATACATGCCGAACCGCGGGGACTGGTCCGTACGGATCGCGGATTATCCACGATCCGTTGCACCCCTAGTGAAGAGCGCATGAACTGATCATCTCCTTCATTTTAAATACAGAGCTCTAGACTCATTCTTCCCACTGGTCGAACGTTTGCGACTAACTTTCTCAGTTGGCCGCACAAGCACATCAGCAAACATGTTCACCTTCTCTGGTCTAAGAAGCGGTCTTTTACTTTAGTTTGAAAACCAAATCCTCCGTTGCGCTCTGTCCGCGATGCACACCTTCGTGCTCGTGCTGATGCAGAGAGTATTAAAACATAAATACAAAAAACATTAAAACAATTGCGCTGAAAGCGTCTCTCTTCACGTGATCAGTGAAATATAACCCCTGCTACAATGTGCCGTGGCTCTGCAGCGCGCGCTATATGAAGCAGATGCTTTGGAGCAGCACAGACCATGCACTCGCACATGTGCGACCACATAAAATTTTTACTCGCACACTCAAAAAATGGTCGCAGTCTAGAGCCCTGTAATACCAGTTACAACGTGAAATAAATATGAATAAACATCCAAAGGTAAATTAAAATAAAGGGTACAACTTACTGAAATCCATATCCTATGGATATCTATGGATAGACACTGAAATCCTGTCTCGTGTTATCGCTCAGTGTTTTAACCACAGAAAGACGTCAATATAACGGCTTGTACACACTATATATGTCAGGAAGTGTCACATTTACCAAAGAAAAAACATAGGCCTATTCAGTGACCATAAACTCGTTGGTCAGCTAGAAAAATAAATTGTAGAGAAGAGCATTTTGCTAAATATATGCATATTATTATATATAAATATATTATAATATTTTTTTTTACTGTTATTCAATGTTTAATTTATGTTTGAATAAATCCATCAAATTTTTATAACAGCCACCATTTAAATGTTTAAATTTCTCCGCATCAGTGTGGAAAGGTCTGAAAGAGATAACCAACTACAAGACACCATCCCTCGGTACTGTGGAGAATCAACAACAGGCAGACAATCTGAATGAGTTCTATAGCAGATTTTAAAAAACACCCCACACCCGCTCTGGACACCTCCACACAACCATTTAACACCTCCAGCAACCCCCCTCTCACCCACACCTGCAATTCAGATCAGCGAAGACGAGGTGTGCCAGGTCTTCCGGAAGCATAAAAGGAAAAAAGCACCAGGCTCAGATGGTGTCACACCAGCCTGTCTGAAATCCTGTGCTGATCAGCTGGCCCCCATCTTCACAAAAATCTTCAACAGATCACTGGATCTGTGCGAAGTCCCTTCATGCTTCAAATGTTCCACCATCATCCCCATCCCAAAGAAATCCAAAATTACAGGACTAAATGACTACAGGCCTGTGGCTCTAACGTCTGTGGTCATGAACATTTAAAAAAGACATCACTGATGTCACCTGAAGGGCATTACTGGACCCTCGCTGGATCCTCTTCAGTTTGCCTACAGAGCAAACAGGTCTGTGGACGATACAGTCAATGTGGGACTGCATTATGTTCTGCAACATCTAGACAGACCAGGGGCTTATGGGCAGTATACATACGGATGAAAAAATGTATAGCCTGAATGCACTGTAAGTCGCTTTGGATAAAAGCGTCTGCTAAATGCATACATGTAAATGTGAGGATCCTGTTTGTGGCCTTTAACACTATCATCCCAAACCTCCTACTGCCCAAACTAACTCAGCTCTCCATGCCCACCTCCATCTGTCAGTGGATCAACAGCTTCCTGACAGACAACCAGCAGCTAGTGAGGCTGGGAAAATACACATCCAGCACCCGTACCATTAGCACTGGAGCTCCTCAGGGCTGTGTTCTTTCCCCACTACTCTTCTCTCTCTACAGGAATGACTGCACATCTAAAGACCCCTCTGTCAAGCTCCTGAAGTTTGCAGACGACACCACGCGGATCGGCCTCATCCAGAATGGTGACGAGTCTGCTTACAGACAGGAGGTTAAGGAGCTGGCTGTCTGGTGCAGTCTTAACAACCTGGAGCTGAACACGCTCAAAACAGTAGAGATTATCGTGGACTTCAGGAGAAACGCCCCTGCTCTCCCGCCACTTACCATCATGAAAAGCACTGTGACTGCAGTGGAGTCATTCAGTTTCCTCGGCACCACCATCTCCCAGGACCTGAAGTGGGACAATCACATAGACTTATTTGTGAAAAAGGGCCAGCAGAAGTGGTACTTCCTTCGCCGGCTGCTGAAAAAGTTCTACTCTGTCATCATTGAATCCGTCCTCTGCACATCAATAGCTGTCTGGTTCAGCTCAGCTACCAAATCTGACCTCAGAAGACAACGGAGGGTAGTCCGGACTGCTGAGCGAATCATTGGAACAACCCTCCCCACTCTCCAAGAACTGTACTTATCCAGAGTGAGCAAAAGGGCTGGCAAAATCACTCTGGACCCCTCACATCCAGCACACTTCCTCTTTGAACTGTTACCGTCTGGTCGACGCTACAGAGCTCGGAGCACCAGAACGGTCAGGCACAGAAACAGTTTCAATCCATCTCATGAACATTTGACAATAATTATGGTACACACACTATTAATACACTTATTAATCTAACACACATACTTAGTTTACACTTCAATTGCATATAATATACCTGTACATACAAAACTGTCCATTGTTATATACCTGTACATACAATTGTCAATTTGAATATTATAATTAATTATTTATTTGTTCTTTTTTATTATTTTTATTATCTGAGTTTTTGTCCTGTCACTGTCATTCTGTTGCACTGCGGTAACTTCTGTCACGAAAACAAATCCCGGTATGTGTAAACATACCTAGCAATAAAGCTCATTCTGATTCATTCTGATTTCCCAAAAAAAAAATCAAACTGGCGTAAAAATATTATTTATAAATAATTAATGACATAAATATTATGTAATTGTAACTATTATTATAAGAACTTCATTGAGTTTAATTTAAGTGTTTGTATACAAATCAGTTTATTTTAACCTTTAATATTATAGTAATGTACAGGTGCATCTCAATAAATTAGAATGTCGTGGAAAAATTCATTTATTTCAGTAATTCAACTCAAATTGTGAAACTCGTGTATTAAATAAATTCAATGCACACAGACTGAAGTAGGTGAAACCAAGGTCCTAGAGTCTGGAGGAAGGGTGGAGAAGCTCATAGCCCAAGTTGCTTGAAGTCCAGTGTTAAGTTTCCACAGTCTGTGATGATTGGGGTGCAATGTCATCTGCTGGTTTTGGTCTATTGTGTTTTTTGAAAACCAACGTCACTACTGCACCCTTTACCAAGACATTTTGGAGCACTTCATGCTTCCTTCTGCTGACCAGCTTTTTAAAGATGCTGATTTCATTTTCCAGCCGGATTTGGCACCTGCCCACACTGCCAAAAGCACCAAAAGTTGGTTAAATGACACGAGTTTCACAATTTGAGTTGAATTACTGAAATAAATTAACTTTTCCACGATATTCTAATTTATTGAGATGCACCTGTAGTACAAACTGACTCTCATATTTAACAGCATTAGTTGAGAGATTTTCTTTCCTTGAGAAAATTTGGCATGTACTGTATATGTACCTGGCATATATCCAAAATAATTTATATTGAATCGAATCTGTAATCTAATTGAAAACTCGTAAATGAGAATCAAAGCGAATGTGTGTTTTATTTACCTCCAATTTAAATCCCAGAAGTATTCAAATATTAAGCAAATAATTTAGTAAATTCAGTAACAATTGATTACATAAAAAATGACACAAATAGGGACCTAATTTGTTCTGTTATAATTACAACATGGGTTTTCTAAATGGTTTGCTTTTGAAAATGAAAAATAAAATACATGCATACTGCATAGAAAATTAGTCTTCAATATTTTTGGTTAATTTTTTTATCTTTATCAGCTGATCTTTTACAAATGCATTTTATCATTTAGGACCCTGGGACGTCATGAAATGTTATATTGACAAGAATCAATTTCTCTTTGGAAATTTGAATGTGATTTTCACTTTCGGGGCTGAACTGCTGTTGTGGTCAATAAAGCACAGAGTGACAATAGATTACAGAAATATTTTCAAGTTCTCTCGTGTCAGGCTGTTCTGTCCACAAGATGAGACCGTTCTTAAAGCCAAGATTTTACTGCAAATGCTTTACAAATTTTGCCAGCAACATTGTGACTCTTCCCTCACAGTTTGACTCATCTACTGGGTCTCATTGTCCCTGTGAGGAAGAGACTCTTAAGCAGTCAATAAACACTCTCGGTATTGGCAATGTGATGCACACTTGGCAAAACCTGATACAGTCTGGTGACACCTACAGTTGTAAAGCACCAGAAATGGATTTCACATGGTTTGAGGCAGCAGTATGTTGTTATAGAGGCGCTGCATATATTCCATCTACACACACCCTTCACAGAGCCCCTGACCTAGAAAAGAGAGTTCCTAAGATGTTGCAGAGTTATTCCAAACATCTGCCTGCGCCATTTACCGTTACACCACATACATGTTCATTCCCTCAAAACCTAACATATAAACCACAGCTGCAAAGTAAGAGGTTCTGGTATTACTGACATAACTCTTTAAGATGCAATCTTTTAGACACGCACAACTAGGGATGGCTCGATACCACAATTTTGCCTTCGGTACGATACCAGAATGTAATACCTCAGTATCGATACTAAATCAATACCATATGACAAATAACCAGCCTCAAAAGATAAGTGAATTGAAAACTATTGTATTAAAATAATAATAATAAAAAAATCATATCTTAATACATTTGTATCAAAATGTAACAAAAAACCTACAGGAACCATAGGTTATAGAGTTTGAAGAAAATAAATACAACTGAAGTAATGCAATTAATGTAACAAATGTTGCTTTATTGTAAAGTGTTATTCTAACAGTCAAAGACATATTTAATCCCTCTCTCAGATTGTTTTCAGATTTCAGACTCAGATAGCCAAAAAAGCATTAAATATAAATCTCACTGTCTCGGTTGCTTCATATTAGCGGTCGGCAGCGTGACAGAAACATTCCCTTCATATTATTGATACTAAAATGAATATAGCAAAACTCTTGCTTAATTCAAAT
The DNA here is from genome assembly GCA_027422405.1 of Ptychobarbus kaznakovi. Lineage (NCBI taxonomy): Eukaryota > Metazoa > Chordata > Actinopteri > Cypriniformes > Cyprinidae > Ptychobarbus > Ptychobarbus kaznakovi. The sequence goes on from CM049810.1 coordinate 9,223,238, forward strand.
TCAAGTAATATTCGATTGTTTGAAATGCAAGTGTATATATTACGTGACCGAAACTTCACTGTTCTAGCGCGTCACACATGCACGTTTGAGCTTACTGTATCACATCTGCATGTGGGTTGATCAGTTGTAAATAAAAGTTCAAATTAAATCTGAATTTATGAATGATGCACTCACATTGTCAATCTCTTAATTCTCTGAAAAGATCAGGATGAGCAAGCGACAAATGCTTAAAAATATTTGATGTTTTGCCTCCTGTGGCAACATGATTTATAGCAACGCTTGCATACAGGTGCAGTAAGGTCAGTTCATTCACCTTTATCATCTGTTTTGTATGCAGAGTAATGCCATATTTCACTTCTACTGTTCTCTTTATTTATTCATTTCAGGTGCGTTGAGAGCGTTAAATCTGTTTAATCTGTCGTGTTGTTCTGTTGTCACATTTACTAGTTTTGTTTGGGAAGCACACCTACAGTTGCACTTCGCAAAAGCAGCGTATGAAATACCGAATTGAGCAAAAATTATGATATCGTTCCGTTTGAAATATAATATATACAGGTACTTTTACAGTACCGGTATACCGCGCATCCCTACTCACAACCAAAACAGTATCTACACACACATGCCGGTTCCCAGCAGGCCTGTGTGGTGGTAAATGGCAGTGTTGGCTGGGATGATAAAAACGCAGGCCAACGGAAACAGACAGGCTGATTTACGAGGCCAATAAATATGGACTAAGTGATAATCTGCTGAACAGACTTATCGCTTTTCTCTACAGTCGGATTAATCCACGTACAGCATGCAGCATCCTTTCTAGCTTAATCCCACAATAATCACAATGCACAAGCCTGAGGATTGATTCAGAGTCAGTTAAAGCTCTCTGTTTGCCACAACAAATGTTACATTTAAAGATACTTATAAGGTGTGGGAGGAATAAAAAAAAAATTCTCAGCTGCAATGTGATTCTCTCTTATGAATCGATGATGAGTCATATTCTTTTTGCAGCCAATTACACACAAAACCATTGAATAATTATAAGAACTTAAGGTTTAAATGGGCAAAGCAAAACACAAGGGCAATCATGTACTTAATGTATGTTGGGCGACTTAATAGTTTTATGAAAAAAACATTTGAATGGTAGTAGGGGTAGGCGATATGACCAAAGTCTTATACAGACGTGGTCAGAATTGTTGGTACCCTTGGTAAATATAATCAATGGCGGCTCTGAAAATAAACCTGCATTACTAATTCTTTTGATCTTTTATAAAAATATAAAAAAACACAAAAATCTAACCTTTCATTGTACTAAAACAATTGAAAATGGGGGGAAATCATTATGAAATATGGCTATCGATATTTTTTTCGATTAGTCGACTAATCTATCGATAATTTTTCCCATTCATCTTTTTGTTATTTTCTTATCAGTTGATTAATTATTTAGTTAAACTATCAATAAATAATAACAGTAACTTCTGCTATTAATCTTTATTTTTTATTCAAACGTTTTCTAATAATTAATACTTTACAAAAATAAATAGCAACGACGAAAGAAAGAAAGAAAGAAAGAAAGAAAGAAAGAAAGAAAGAAAGAAAGAAAGAAAGAAAGAAAGAAAGAAAGAAAGAAAGAAAGAAAGAAAGAAAGAAAGAAAGAAAGAAAGAAAGAAAGAAAGAAAGAAAGAAAGAAAATTGCAGGGCAGTGATACAGTCAATTGAAATACACATTATGGTTGCATTCAAAGTTATTGTTTGGGACTGACAGCAGTTGCTTACAGGTGAGAGACTTGAAATGTTTTATTCATTAAGCGCAGCTTTGAATCCGAGAATGCGGCTGTGAATCCTGACTAGTAAGCCAATTCTCAAATAACTGCTATGATGACTTTTGCTCTACCCACTTAAATGATAGAGGTACTTGCAGTGTCCACTCTATACAGACTGTGTCTGTTCCCGAATAGTGAGGTCAAAATATAAATGTAATGCAGGATCTAGAAAAAATCTGATCGTGATTAAACCAGAAAAATGCAAAATAAATGAACAAAAACAATTTTTAAAGCTTGGGCTCCTAAATATCCGGTCACTCACACCCAAAGCAGTTATTGTAAATGAAATAATCACAGATAGTTTTTAGTTTTGATGTATTCTGTCTGACTGAAACCTGGCTTAAAACAAATGATTATTTTGGTCTAAATGAATCTACTCCACCAAGCTACTGTTATAAGCATGAGCCTCGTCAGACTGGTCGTGGCGGCGGTGTCGCAACAATATATAGTGATATTCTCAATGTTACTCAGAAAACAGGATACAGGTTTGACTCATTCGAAATACTTATGCTCAATGTTAAACTGTCAGATAAGCAAAATAAATCTGTCCTATCTCTTGCTCTGGCTACTGTGTATAGACCGCCAGGGCCATATACAGATTTTCTAAAAGAATTTGCAGATTTTCTCTCAGACCTATTGGTTAATGTTGATAAAGCACTAATTGTTGGAGATTTTAACATTCACGTTGATAATACAAATGATGCGTTAGGACTTGCGTTTACTGACCTAATAAACTCTTTTGGTGTCAAGCAAAACGTCACCGGGCCCAAGCATCGTTTTAATCATATGCTAGATTTAATTATATCGCATGGAATTGATCTTACTGATATAGATATCGTACCTCAAAGTGATGATGTTACTGACCATTTCCTTGTATCGTGCATGCTGCATATTACTGATATTAACTATAAGGCTCTGCGTTATCGTCCAGGCAGAACTATTGTTCCAGCCACTAAAGACAGATTCACCAATAACCTGCCGGATTTATCTCAACTGCTCTGTGTACCCATAATTACAGATGAACAATTGTAAATAAAATAAAAAAATTGCAAACCTTTGCCATTTCCTCAGCTCTACCCATGGTGAAGGACTGACGATGAGTTGAGTGACGAATAAGAGATTCTGTCCCGATTTCCAAGCGAGGACGCTTCATCTCTGAGTATTCCCCTTCTGACTGGCTGTTGGGGTCCTGTAGGTAAATGTGTTCATATCGAATGTGGGGCTCTTGACCTCTGTAGGGGGAGAAAAGAGCAAGAAGAGAAGTGAATTATGGGTAAGAGACAGACATTAGTCTAATCAAAAAGAATGTCAGGTTCTTTTTAGGTTAACAAAGCAGTTTTGACTTTGTACACACATTGACATTTAACAGCAGTTACACTAGAAGACCACAACAGACCTCCGATGGGTGTATAAGATTCCAGTAATACAAAATGCTTTAAATTCATAACGAGGTCAAGACTTGATTTCATCCACTGGAAATTAATAGGATCATGAAAGATGGGCATTTAATACCAGAATGGGCCAAACTAAATTTGTTATAACAGATAGCAATAAGACCTAACTAATGACAAGACTTTAGAAATGCTGTGCATACCTAAACAGTTGACATGATGCATTTATTTTAACAAATGAGATAAAAAATAAACATGTCTAATAAAATCTACAATATAAAATACAATGAACAGAATGACTGAGAAACCACATAAACCATACTAACAATACACATGAACAGTGCTATATACATAGACATAACTTTTTGGCACATATTTACGCACTATATAGCAAAGTTGTGTTAAATATTTTTTTGAGATGTATATATTTTTAATGGAGTGATGTGTTTTATTTTTTTTCTCTGCGACACTTTTCCTACTCTGTTGACAGCAAAAGGTTAAACGAATTTTGAATTTTGGAAAAAAAATGAATAAAAATAACAAATATGCTTCTATTTTTTGTACAAACTATAGGTCTACATTATAATTTTTTTCTCTCTGCGACACTTTCCTATTGCGTTGACAGCAAAATGTAAAAGTAATTTGATTCTGGACAAGACGAATAAAATAAATAGCCTACAATAAAATAAATTTTGCGCAGACTACATTTTTATTTGTTATCTCTATCTCTCTTTCAGTAGGCTAGTAGAAATTTAAATGTGAGATTTTGGAAACGACATATAAGGCTATATTTAGCGGGAATGGTCGGGTCAGGAAGAAAATTATTCTACATGCGGAAGCGGATTTTTATAACTCTAAGTCTCAGCATACTGAGAAAGCAAAAGTGGGTGAACAAAGTTAATTTATAGCGGGTGGGTGTGGATGCGGAATATAACCTCGTGGGAACGGGACTAAAAAAAACACTTAAGCGGCTCAGTAGTTGTACAGCAGCCGAACACTTGTACAGACAGGCTACCCCGATGTTCCCTTTTTATGTTGCACTTTAAAAAGTTTGTTAATATAAATGTAGCCTAATTAATCGTTAAATAATATTAATGGCATCCTGATTTGCTGTTACAAATGATTGGTTTCAAAAAACTACATTTTTACCAAGTTGCATTTGGACAAGTGCTTTTATATCCACGCAGCTTGTAAACACAGTAAGACATATCCAGAGGTGAAATCAGGTCATAAAATTCTCAAGACAAACCAGACAATGTTTGCTGAGATTTAAAACTAAAGAGCTTAAATCCACATGCTATGAAGGGAATAAAAGTGTGTGGGTGTGTCTAAACATGTCGGTTGTACTGTTGAAAACATAAATGGGTGTATCCCTCATATTAATTACACAGTCTGCCCAGCCTAAATAAACGGTACACACAGACTCCGGCACTGACTGATTAATACAAACAAATGCTGACATACATGCATGTGAGCTATTCCACACCACACAGACAATGAAACAGAGAGCAGGAAATGTAGCATAATATGTGAATGCTACAGACAAAAGACGCCTTCAAAGCATTTGACGCAAGGAGAGGAAAAGCCATCAGTTTTATAAGGTAAAATTTATTCTGACCAAGGTTTTTTGTTTTTAGCATTGGTCCCCCATATTAGCATACATTTAAATCATGATAAACAGTTAAAACCACACATATATCACCTCAATAACATGGTACAAATATAACTATATGGTTTTTAGGTAGCCTATTTGTATGACAAAAACAGTAGTCTAAAACCATTCAGTATAAATGCACACATGCTATAGCTGCCTTAACCACACATACATACTATAATTTTATACCATTACTCCTGTAATAAAATTAAATGTGAATATCCCACATTTTTGCCACAATACCATGGTGCAGTGAGTGTTACGACAGTAAATCCATGGTAAATAATGGCGATGTGCAGATTGAAAAGCCTTCTGACTGTCTCGTTGCTCGTTGCAGTGTTTCTCCTGTTCGGCTTGTGTTCTTCGCTGAATTCAAGCGCTTCTCACTGGATCTCACAGCGCTGCTTAGTGTTCACGTGACCGAGAAAACGCATCTGCTCTAGTGAGCTCGCGCCACGCGGCAGTTTGACCTGTGATCCGAGCAGATAAACTGTCCGTGTGACGTGATTCAAATGAGTCGCACGGCTTCGTTCCGCTTTTGGAGCATAAATATTATATTGAACATTTATCGAACTCTTCACATCGTTTTATCAAGGGAAATTATGTTGCGATAATTATCGTTATCGAATTATCGCCCAGCCCTACACACACCCCTACTCTGCACTGACGTGTTCACTGGAGAAACTAATCTAAACCAGAGCAAATGTAACACGTACAATTAGCAAAACACAATGTGCGATAACATACCGAAATGCTTGAAAACACACATAACCAAAATCCCCCAATTTCAATAGGCATTTGGCACTTACATAATCACATCACACTGCAGCTTTCATCCATGCTCACTCTCTTTCTGTGAGTGGGAAAGATAATCTGATCTGCAGGCAGGATTTGTCATACACAGAGTCACACACACAACGAGAGAAAGAGACACACAGAGAGCAACAGAGAGAGGTTTAACTGGCCCCTGACCTCATTCTGAATTGAGGACAGATCATGCGTGCTGAATGTCTGAGCTATTGTAGAGGAACTTTGCCCCTGTACTGCTGTATTGCACTCCGTCTCTCCTCTTCTGCCATCATTCCATCTCACTGTTACTCTTTCACTCGCACAATTACCAGTGGTGGATGAAGTACACAAATCAAGTACTTGAGTAAAAGTACAGATACGTATTATAAAATATTACTCCAGTAAAAGTACTGCTTTTTCAATTTTACTCGAGTGAAAGTACAAAAGTACTCAATTTGTTGTGTACTTAAGTAAAGAATTACTGATAGATAGATTTATTTTTCTATTTTATATAGACTACTTAATTTAATTTTATATTTATGCATATTTTTATAATCCTACTGCTCAAAATACCTGAAAATAACCACTATATGGAGTCAAGATATATATTTTGTTGTTGATATGGAACTACGTTGACGAGAGTGATGTAGTAATGTTCACTGTGAAGCTTACTTTGTAATGTACCTGAGAGAAAACACATTTGACCATCTGATTTTCACCAGTAAGAAAAAAAGTCCAAACTTGTTTTGCAGAACGTCAGAGTTATAAATTACATGAGAATAAAGCCTGAATTTAGGAAGAACATTTTAAGGAAAATATAATTATAGTTTCATAATGATTTTTTTTCTTCTCTAACCTTGTCTGTGGTGTAAAAATACCCCTGGCCAAATGCCCCCAGAGGGCATCACTTCCCACTTTGATAATTACTGTAGTTATGTTAACATCACATCCTTTCTTTTTCCCTCAGATGTAATCTACCTAGGTGGTTGAATAAATAATATTTAGACTTTATATCTAAAAAAATCCTCAACTTAGCACCAGAAAGCTTGTTAGCTATACAGTTAGCATCAGCTAACAATATTTACATATTTTCAGTATGGTTATGAATAAACATTCATATCTGTCTACTCGGCTAGTTGAGCTAAACAATATAAAAATTGATACTGTTGATAAACAATATAAAAACAGAAGTCCCATAGGGCTAAATGCGTAGCATTTTAACAAAACTGCTAACGTTACAGCAGTTGGGAATATGAATGTGCATGAGTTATTTTATTAAATCAGTTTTATTTTAATGTTTCGTTTTTTGACCTAAAACACAGAGACACTAACATTGATCTGTCTGCATTAAAGCATTTCATAGGGCTTAAATATGTCACCTTTGGCCTTTACAGCAGATTTAATTCACTAACAAGTGACAGTTTGACCTAAATATGATTTTCAGTTACAATAATTAATCCTAAAATTCAACATTAGTAACTTACTTTTCGCAGCATCAGTTGCACGCCCGCGCGCGCTCACAAGATCTCACGGTTCTTTCTTGTGAGTTCAGTTCACTGAAGACTCGCTCTAAACGGTTCATTTGAATCAGTGAATTGTCGACTCGAGAACAGCTGCAATCGGATCATTCCAATTCGTGAATGAATCGTTTGTTGCAATTTGCGAACCGATTGAACAGGTTCATTGAAAATAATCAGTTTGTTTATGAATCCGACATTGCTTCTGTGTCTCGGAGCACGTGATGTATTATAAGGAGTAACGATATGTTTTATGAAATGTAGTGAAGTAAAAAGTACGATCTTATGCTTTGGAATGAGTACAGTAAAAAAAGAAATTAAAGCTACTTCGTTACTGACCACCACTGACAATTACCGAACCTCTTCCTTTCCATCCATCTTGCTTTAATCTCACTCCATCTCTTATTGTAGAGGATAAAAGGTGAGAAGACCACAAAAAAATATTTTCAATCCCTATCAATTACCTCATCACAAAACAACACAAAAGGTTTATGTCGTTAAAAGACCAAACCATCTTATGTGTACTAGACCAAAACAAAAAACTAGACTTCAACTGGCTCAGGTGCATTTGATTGTTTGAATTTTAAGAAGTAGGGCTGCATTTTCAATTGCAGAACATTTGATTATGTATGCTAGGAAATTTGAATATCACTAGTGGTTTTTCCATCTTACTTGGATGCCCATCAAAAAAGCAAATTGACAGTTCCGCAGTGGGGAAGTAAAGGATGTGGAAGTGCAGACATACACACCTTACCCGCACACAAACACTTTAGTATTCAAGTTAATCCATCCTACCAGCAGCTCTCGGTGTCTCAGGGGGTGTTAGTCCATCTCCTGTGAGAACAGCCAGCTCTACTGTACCAGGCTCTGATTATACAGCTCAGCTCAGACTCACACACACACACACACACCACATTCAGCATTCAGACTGGGGAGAAACAGCTATTTCCAATACACCCACGCATGTATTCAACACTGTGCTTCTTTCACTGTGATTCTTAAAAAGAATCACAGCATGGAGGAAAGGAAAAACATGATATTTTTAACCTAGCATGCACACACTTACAAGCATCAATGGTATGGATGAGAGAATCACAGATTGGATTACATAACACAAAGGTAAACGAAGTGGAAGTTGTTGAAATCTCCTGCCCAAATATACTCTAGCTAACTGGTTAAAGTTATGACATAACCATAAAACGTCAGTCAAACTTATTTGTTGACATGGATTTATTTGTACACTTGGAAGTAGCAACAGATCTTTTCTTCCATATTGTGACGTACATCCGAGAGAGTTACCAAGCGAAGACTGTCATTTCATCAGAAGATTAAGTAAAGATATTTTGATTAAAAATGTTAATGGCAACATTGATAAAAAAGAAATATGTATGGATGAATTGTTCACAATAAGATTGATAATATACAAAATCGTTAAGGTGATTTTCAATTTCATGCTGACCTCGTAGACCAAATAAACAAACAGCTAATATGGCTCCTCCTCAGATGGGTACAAACTACGGATGCAAGACACATCAGCCACCATATCAGCCAATAAATTTTTATTTTCACTGTTACCGTTATCGACCCGATAAGACAATTTGGCCAATATATCAAAGGCTATAATGCATTACTTCCTTCAGAAAGTAATGCATTATAGAAACTCAGAAAGTTGGTACATGAGTATAACATTAGGGGTAGGAGTATCAAAATTAGTTTTAAAATGCCCCTATTATGGATTTAAAAAAAAATAACCTTTCATGCAGTGTGTAATACAGCTCTAAGTGAATGAAAACACCCTGCAAAGCCTTCAATCTGAAAGTGCACTGTGAATAAAGTTATTGTCTCTTCAAAAAAAAAAAAAGTTGACTGAATAATTTTTTTAATTAATCCCAAGCCATTTCATGTTGATGTCAACATGAAACATTAGCATTGGGCTAGGCGATATGGCCCAAAAAATTGATCACGATAATTTTTTTAATATCAGTTGATATCAATAATTATCACGATAAATGTCAAATCTTTATTTATTTCAAGTTTAAAGCCAGATTTTTTCTCCAAAGTGAGAGTTGTAGAAACCAGACCATTAATTTTCCTTAGAAAAAAAATATATATTTAGATATTTATTTTTAGTTCCTGCATGTTCTAATGTGTGATATTGTTTCAAATCAAGAAACGGGTTTGTGTTGCCTCAGAATATTAATAATAATAATATCACTTTTTGTCTCTTAGAAACGCACATTTGATAATAGCTTGAGTTAGGATGCAGAGGTACAATTTTGTTAATTATCAAAATCAGTAATATCTGTAAATAATTGTAGCAACCTCAGTTTTGCATGGTAAAATTTATTCTGACCGTGTTTTTTTATTAAGCATTGGTCCCCCATAGTCGCATACATTTAAATCATGATAAACAGCTAAAACCACACATATAGCACCTCAATAACATGGTACAAATATAACTATGTTTTTAGGTAGCCTATGAAAAACAGTAGTCTAAAACCATTCAGTATAAATGCACACATGCTATAGCTGCCTTAACCACATATACATACTTTAATTATATACCATTACTCCTGTAATAAAATTCAATGTGAATATCCCACATTATTTCTGCCACAATACCATGGTGCAGTGAGTGTTACTACAGTAAATCCATGGAATATAATGGCAAAGTGCAGATTGAAAAGCCTTCTGCCTGCCTCGTTGCAGTGTTTCTCCTGTACGGCTTGTGTTCTTCGCTGAATTCAAGCGTGTCACACTGACTGGAACTCACAGCGCTGCTTAGTGTTCACGTGACCGAGTAAACGCATCTGCTCTAGTGAGCTCGTGCCGCGCAGACAGTTTGAACTGTGATCCGAGCAGATAAACTGTGATGCGATTCAAATGAGTCGCGCGGTTTCATTCCGCTTTTGGTGCATGAACATTATATCGAACATTTATCGAACTCTTCATATCGTTTTATCGAGGAAAATTATATCACGATAATTATCGTTATCGAATTATCGCCCAGCCCTACATTAGTATATTGCCTACCCACTTGCTATGCGAGCAGACCTGGGAAAACTTAAATTTCGCATTGGTCTGAATGAAAATGCTAATTCATTCTTTGCCACTAGGTGCTGCTTTTGGAGTGTAAAAATACCGGGAAACGGCTGTACACAAAGCAGCACTGTCCTCATAAACACTGCTTTATCAGGCATTACAGGCATGATTAAATGAAACTGACCAATCGGACCAATCAACGCAGATTAGCATCAAGCAAAGGAGGGTTTTGGAAAAATGAATCGTTGAGTGAATGGTTTGGGAGACGTTGAGCAAATAATGTAAACATAAATGCATATTTTTAGACAATGGAAGTGTTTTTTGACCTTGCATGCATGTCAACCTGTTGTTGGGGACTCACAAAACCAAAATATGAACCTTTCATAACCCATAATAGGGCCACTTTAAAACTTACATTGGTGCAAATTACGCTGCTGTACTGCATGTTTGATTTATTTACAAATTGTTTCGGACATGGATTTTAATTATGGATTTTTTATCAGGCTCTCAAAAATTATATAAAAATTAGGATTTAGATTTATCCGCCAACATATTGGTTATCAATTATAAATAAATATTGTATCAGCCAAAATGTTCATATCGGTGCAAACAATGAAGAACTGCACAAATTCACACAGGAGTACCACTTCAGATAACGCTGGAAGGAAATGTATCCTCTCATATTGAAAGTGACATTCTAAAGCAAATTGCATAAGCACTACATAACAGCAGTAGTTTGCTTTAGTCACCTCCTAAAGCCAAGTAAGCAGAGTAAAACTGACAAGGGCTGTGACAAAACAGGACTTTATGTCCAGGCATAATAAATGCTTCCCTAAAGCAGAATTTGAATGAGAGTGATAGTTTCTTTCAGTGTTGGCCATTGCTGTCACAGCCTTCTGCCACAATTTTGAAAGGCTCAACAATAGATTGTGGGCAAAATGGGCAACTAGCCTGAAGGACATACATGGAGAGGATTGAATAGACAAGATCTGGCAGCCACAATATATTGTCTGTTCATGTGCATGTTTTTTTACCTTTCACTGCCTGGCTGAAATTCAGACAGAAGGGATGGTCTGCGGCGGTGAGGCTGGGTCAGGGATCCATGGGGCAGATGGGAACCATAGTCCCGAGCATGAGGATGGTAGTCCATCAGTCCACCAACATCCTGAAATAAACAACACATTTCACATACTCGCATAATGAAATTGAATGAAGAATGTGACTACTGAAATTTAAGATAAATGATTCTATCCCAGATAAAATGCAGATGTTTCCAGATTCAATCGTGCTTTTAATGACATATAAACCAGAAAAAGATCCCAGATCAGTGCTAAATGCAGAGACCAATTAGCCTAAATCTTTGGTACTCAAACCAAAACTTTCAGATATTATACAGCCCTTTAGTTGCAGCTTAAAGTCTTAATTTTTGCACGAAACCGTTCACGTCATCAGTCATGCACCTACTCTAGAAAGTAATCCATCCACGAAATTAACTTTGATCAAGAGTCTCAAACTTTGAAGTGTTACACAGTTACTAGTTATATTGCTAGTTTAGGCTAAATTCTATTAACACCGATATTAAGGATTACCACAATTTTTGACATCAAATGGTACAGGAAAACATGAAAATCTGCTTTGTGTCAGACAAAGGACATATTCCAACATGAACAAAGGTTTGGAGGATGCAGTGTTGTTCCACTTGGCTTCTGAGCTGGCTAGGCTTGAGTGCCACTGATTTAGATTTTCTGTGTGGTTAAAAAGACCAGACAGTAATCTCTGCTGGATAAAGATGATGGCTAAGAGTCAAATCTTACGTGATAATCTTCAGTAACACAAGATAGTCCTTTGTTACTAATTTCTGGTCAATGATCAGATCTAGATGTACATCAAAATAGTGTGTGCATGTTTGATAAGGTGTATAATAGAAGATACAGATTATTGCAACATACATTGTAAAAAAAATTCTTAGCTCACAGGTCATGAAGTCCAAAGTTGCAGATTAATGATGAAAAAAAAAAAACATTTTTGGAAAGATTTTGTTTTCTAGTCAGTGCAGTACCGTACCGTATGGGCTCTCAGCTGCAGAGGAAGGGTGGCGGGACTAGGAAGGTGACGAGCGTCCACAGCCCTACGACCCTGAGGCACTGTCTGAGGGTGCGAGGACATGCTGACGATGCAACTTCCTCTACACACTGAAAGTGGGTGTGGTCTTGTCACAAACGCTGTTCATCATGGGGCGTTGAGTCCTGGCAGTCACCAACCTGGAAGGAACAAGAGAGAAAACATTGTAGATTAATTGTTAATAATAAATATTTGTTAACAACAATCAATCTGTGGAGTCTATTTATTTATTCACTTTTTGACGCTATGCCAGCAACAAGGCTATTTTCATGGCGATCTCTGAATAAATTATAAAAGGTATACAATTAACAAAAGGTTATAAAAGACATTTCAGGTATACACTAGACAAAAATTCTAAACTACATTCTGGTGATACATTTTTCAATAAATCAGATTGACACACCTCTGAATAAAACTGTTGTCTATTTACATTAAAAACAGTACAATCCAATAAAATAGGCTTTTAAAATATGGAGTCTAACAAAATTGTGGACAAAATCATACAGTGTGCACCAAACTTCGGAAAGCCAGGATAAGCAACTGTGAGTTTAATGACAAGTGAGAGAGAAAGCGAGCGAGCGAGAAGTCCTAGCCACCACCTGCTGCATGCGAGCACACGGTGTGAATGAATGGATCACTCTGTATCCCTCTCTATATCCTCCTCTTCTTCGCTCTATCGTATTCTATGCTCATTAGGGCAGCTGGTGTGCTCTGCTGCATGATGATACTCTCTTTTTCACAGGTACAGCAAAAACACACAGTATGGCTAAACAAAGTTAATGTTGAAAGTTTCTTTAAGGCAAGTCTATTCACTCAGCAACTATCATGGTAAGATCGCTTTGTAGACCACAGGCATGCAAGTACAGCTCATATCCACTTAAATAAGGACAGACAAATCGCATTAAATGCCTAGATCATTACAACAGAATGTGTTTCACAGAGACAGCTGAGAAAATGTCCGCAGAACTAGAATTAAATTGCAGAATAAAAGTACTTTGCCATACTTCAAATTTACCTTACATTAAAATGCATTTAATCCACCCCACTTCTTGTTCTCAAAGCATCACTGAACAGTCAGACAAGAGAGACTGGAGGGCCAAGAAAGAACTGCAGTTGTAAACGTTTTGATGGTGTCAGTCAGAGGTGGTGGTTTCTAGGGCTGCAAAAACTAATCAATAAAATCGATTATTATCGATTATGAAAATCATCGACAACGATTCTCATTATTGATTAGTCGGGTCTGCCCACAGTGCACGTCCAACTTCAGCCGGTTGCTCAAATTACAGCACTGAATAACGCATTTCTATGGACAAAATGCATCTAAAAATTGTGGAGGAAACAGAATGAAGGACATTGAGCAGAATGAGGAATTGTGTGTTTTTTGTCAATAAATTACAATAATTATATTTAATCCGATTTATCAAATTAATTGTTAGTTGCAGCCCTAGTGGTTTCCACCACATCATGAACTAGAGACAGAAAGAGCAAAGCACCAGGTGTTGAGAGCACCAATGCAGCACGGATCAATCCAAACAAACCAGACAATGTTTAAGAATACAACGCGTACCTAGAATCATATATGATGCTGTCAGCCAAATCTTGGTAACCAGTTGGATATGCAAGAACCATGCCAAAATTTTGCACAAAAAAACGTAACAAGCAAGTGAGATCTACAGGGTTCGCATAAAGCAGTGACCTTACAAAAACCATCACAAGCAGATGTTACCTGCAGGGTTACTTTGTAACATGAAGTCAAGTAGTGTGAATTGTTATGTTTAGATGTGGGCCTCTTGTATTTAACTACTGTGGTTTAGTTACACAATACATGTAAAGCAAAGTAAAGAATTAACCTGTTTCAATGGACTAATGATTGCCATTCGTCAATGATTTATTTCTCCTTTAATATTTTTTGCATATATTTAGCTGAAAAAATATTGCAGTGCTAAACATAGACTGTCTTGAAAAATGACCCCAAGATTAACAGTTATGGCACGAAAAAAAAACACCATATGTTAGTGAGTTCTCCATTGTTACTGCATCGCTAAACAGTCTTCTTTATATGATTTTTTTAAAACGGCACCAAAAAAAAATTTGATATCAGGAAGGTATCAAAGATACACACAATTTGAATGTTATATAATGAAAACAAACCATAATGCAAATTTTACAACCCAGTCCAACAAAGTGATGGATAATGATTATTTGAAGTGTAACCTCTGTACAAGAGCACAAAATCCCAAAGTCAAGGGTTGTACAAGTATACCAGCAGAATGGTATTTATTACCAGGAGCAATGCACCAAAATTTCAACAACCAAAAATATTCAGCCAAAACCACAATAAATAAATCATAAATAGCTTTAGAGGATCAAAACAGTGATGTTTAATTAGCACTTCTCGGATCATATATTTTGCCCATGTCTATTTTGTTCACACAACATTGATAAATGTGATAAATGTGGACATACTACCAAAAATGCTAAAGTAGAAATATGTAAGTTTTGTTAAGCTGAATATCAGGAACTGGCTCGCTACCAAAGAACTTCGGTTTCATTTATCACCTGAGAACCAGACACCATGAACAGCATACGGAGTTCAATTACCCAAATGTAATAACCCAAACTTTAATTACGGTTTTAGTGTTTCTGTAAAGAAATACAAATTTAGGTACATCACTACTTTGCAGGTATTTAATTAAAAATTACAGAGACAGCTTCTTCAAAGCAAAGTTTCTTGGCACCTTCATGAGACAAGCAGATCTGTGGCGATTAGTGGTTTCTAAAAGTAGATTACATGTACCTGGCTGCAACCTATTTTACCATTGGGCGTCCAATGGAATGACCTTACAAACCTTTTCATACTGTCAGGCTGCTCTAGTTAAAAGTTAAAGATTAGCCCTTTACACTCCTGTGGCTTCAGATAAACGGGAAGTAGCGCTATCACACTAATAAACACAAATGCAAACAGACATGCTTCTCTGAATGTGCTTTTCCCCCTGTGACTGCTGTGTGTCATTAGCCCTCCTGCTCAATACAGACATACAAACCACTGCCATCTCAAGGGCCCACACAAGCAAAAATGACCATGTGAGAGAAGTCTGTCTCTATAGATGTAGATGAACAGTTGTGTGTGTACATTATTGAAAACAAGGTCACTGAGTGTTGTCAAATACTTTGACATTAAAACAAGGAGTCGGGTCCTCTGCTCTAAAGCCCTGTAGCTCTTCTACAACACAAAGAGGGGCACGCTACCGTCCTCCTTCCTTCCTGTCTGTCACTGAATGATTTACATGGAAAGAGCCGAGTGTTTTACTGTGCTGGGGGAGGAGATTCAATAGTCCAGGAATGTTTGGAGCTCTGAGGAGGAACAGAAAGTCTTTGTCATCCTGAAGGCACTTTGTAGACTCACACATACACATGAACACACATGCAGGATCAAATCAATCACACATTACTCACAGAAAACACTTTTATTTGAAATAGAAATCTTTGGCAAATTTATAAATGTCTTTACTGTCACTTTCGGTCATTTGAGAACTGCGACTCTTGTAGTTTCACACTTGTATAAATTCTTCTAAAAAAATGTTTGCCATTGCCCTTTGCAGTTAGGACTTCTCCTCCAGGTGAAGGAACATCTGTATAACTACCACAAATTCCTGTGGATAGTAGTTTACGGTATTTAGCTGGCCACTACATGAAATGCAAACTCTCATGCATCAGAATGAACTTTCACTAAAATCCAATGGTTAGTAAAATTACAATTAGCCTTTGCATTATGGGTTTAATCACATGCCGATTGACAGGCACAATCATCACACAAAGATGAGTCCCAGAGAATGAAGATTTATTTAAAAAGGAAGACACTGTGTGTGAAGCACACGTGTCCGTTTTGGCTGATCTACTGGCACAGTATGAACTGTGGAAATCTGGAAACAAACTTACCACGGTTTTCTGGCAAAAACAAAAAGCTTTGTGAATGAAAATCCACAACTGCTATGACAGACATAAAGAGAGACTGGGAGAGAAAGTGAAAGATAACAAGAAAAGAGGAAGAGAGAAAGGAAAGTAGGAACAGTGAAAGACTTGGAGAGTGGAATGAGAAAGAAAAAAGGAGATATTGCTCTATGAGAGAGAGACTAGGCCCTCAGACAGAAGGGGAAACACATGCCCTGGCACGGATACAGACACCCACAGGCAAGCTCATGGCTGCCTGCCAAAAGCACGAATGAACTCACTTACCCCTCGCTCTCTCTCTTTTCTCTCGTTCTCCCTCTTTCAATCACAGTGCTCACTCATTCCCAACTCTTTCTTCTCCCTTTCTAGGAGTGGCTGGCTTTTGTATGATCTCTCTCTCCCTTTTTTCTCTCCACCTCGCTCTTGCGTTACATCTCTCTTCCTACCTTTTTCCGCCTCTCGTTCAGCTGATAAACACACATGGGCAGCTTGAAAGAACTGGAAAGAACCAGTGCTAACTGCCTTACCATTAACCACTGTGTATTTCTATCTCACACATTTTATGTTTTGACATCTTTTATTGACTCTCACAAAAGCTGAGCCCAGTTCTTCTGTCAGTCATGATGGACGTTATAAATGAGAGGCCTGGCAGTTTGCGTTAGAGCTGGAAGAAAGGCATTAGCTGATGAGACGCGATCAGGTCCCTCCTGCTGGCCCAGTAATGTCAGAGACAGCAGGAGGTGGGGCGGCCGAGTGTGCGTTCCCATCCATCTGCATCACCGACGTCTACGCCACAACATCTCCCATAATCTCACAGCACAAAATGCCACTTCAATCAGCAATGTCATTATCACCTCTAATTTCCCACCAGCATTTAAGCTTGAATGTTCAGTCTGGGTTTTAGTTTGAATCTGACACTCTATGTGAAGCATGTTGTGTATTAATTAGCGCACCACATTTAGACTGTAGAAATGTTGTCAATCTAATTTCTATCCTCTGAAGACAGGCTGTATATTCTCTTCTGGTGGAAAAGGAATGTCTTGCAGCATGAATATATACTGAGACGCGCAGCTCTTCCATCTCAAATTACTTTCCGGTTCCTGGGTGGAAAAATGGGCTGTTAAAATTCAAATCAAAACTAGATCACTAATAGTATAATTTCTGAAGCTGTCTAAATGAAAGCACTCAATATAGCATAGGTTTACTACACAGCTGCTCCAGCTCATTTATTTTCTGCATCAACAACAACAAAAATATTACAATTATATATTTGTATTCACATTAATTAAAAGGTATTCAGAGAAAAATATTGTCTGTTTTAATTTATTAATTTTTGAATCATTTTGTAGAATTTAATTTTAAATTAACAATACTGCATGGTATCGTGATACTTCAGCTGGTATAGTATCGTAAGACATTTTTATGGTATCGTGACAACCCTAATATA